>APFE030716605.1:118660-134179 GCA_000404065.3 Pinus taeda | reverse complement strand
ATTAAATTAACAAATCAATATATAAATAGGTAAATAACTAAATAAATAAGAACAATAGTAATTTTAAGAATGAACATCTAAGTTCTTAAATAACCATTAGGAAAATATAGTATTTCAAACAAATAAATGAACACCTAAAATAATACACATAACAAGCAAATTCAATCAGTAAAACATATAAATTTGAAATCTTATTAATAATATCATTAGAATTATTATTAAATAATTATTAAATATAAGTTATTAAAAATAAAATAAAATAATACTAATATATAAATAAATTAAATAAACAATTACAATAATAATAATGAAAATTATCATTAAGTAACTTAATTAATTAATAATCATAAAGTAAGCCGACATGATAAAAACATACAGATTTCAAAATTCTCTTCCAAGCATCTATTTATATCTCTATTGCTTACAGGACTCTCTTCTCAAAAAACACTGATCATTGCCCTGATGATGGACTCACTTAGCCAGTCCGAAACGTTGGTTTCATAAAATAGTGCACAGGTTTTCCACTAGCATTACAACCAATCATTTTTCCAAGAAGCAAGTGAAGCATTAAATAAGTGTTCATTTACTCCAATATTACATTGTGCCACAACATAATGAACGGATTCAAGTGCTTTACCTTTGTCTGTGTCATTAGTTTTACCTTTGGATTGGTTTCTTTGCTGCTTAATTTTGTCCCAAGGTAACTTGCATGTGGAGGCATCATGTGATCCATTTATTTTCTAGCATATGCAGTGCAAATCTAACTTTTCTCCTTGAGAGTGTTTGCCCCCCTTGCCTCTGAAATATCTTCCTCTTCCTCTTCGACCACCTCTTCCTATGGAAGAATCTTGGGCAAGATTCTTCTCTTTATGAGCAAGGCACACAATCTCTTCAGAAGATTCAGGGGTTTTCTCCTTTCCAAAAGCTTTCTCTATTTCAACAAATCTTTTCACAAGAGAGTCAAAGGTAATATCTTTGAGATTTCCATTTGCTTGCAATGACTCAAGATAATTGGAGTAAGTAGGATAAAGTGCCTTGAGAAAAGCGATAATAGGAATATACAATTCAACCTTAGTGGCTTTGATATCATGCATTATATATTTTACTTCGGATGTAAGAGCAAGAGGATCATTATTTTGTAATTGAAGAGTGAAGAGTTTAATCATGAGTTGAACAACTTCAAGTGCAGAGTGTGAGTCATAGAGTTCTTTCAACTTTTGTAAGGCTTCGAAAGCATTTGAAAATGGCGAAATATGTCGACTCACCTCTTCACTTACAGATGCCGCAATTAATGCATAGGCTTTGTTGTTCTTATTTTCCCAAATGGCGAACTCCTTGTCTGAGGTAGGCTCTTCTGGCTCTTTGTCTCCGTCTCCAACACACACTCCTTTCCATAACTCATTGGAAATGAGGGTGTGTTTTATCATCCGGGACCGCTTAGGATAGTTTTCCTTGCCAGTGAGAACTACTCCCACAATAGATATGATTGAATGCATTGTAAAATATGAGTGCTGTAAAAATACTTCTTCTAGCAGAATTTTACTCCTAAAAGAGATTTGATTATGATATATGGAGATAGAGGTATCACTGTACAAAATGTAATATCATACACTGCAATATCATTCAGCGTAATAACATTCACCATTCACTGACTCTAACATTCAATGCCATACACATATACAATGCAACAGGAACACAACATTGCAGCAACAACGATATATCATTCTTCCCTTATTTTGAACCAAAAATACCATGCGAGAAGGAAAATTAAAACGAGAAGCTTTGTATTATGAGCAGTAGCCAACCTGATATTGCATATGCCAAGGTTACAGTTGTTCCCTCTTTGCGCAGTTTCTGACAGCTATTGGTCTCAGAGTTTTGGAAACCAAGCAACTGTAAGAAGTGGATTAGTAGTCCTGAACTGGATTTTCCGCCATGAATTAGAAGCAGAACGAATCTTGAGAGCTGGAAAATGACTGACTTCTACTAAATAAAACCAAGGTAAGTCTTGCGAAACCTTATTAAACTACCGGAGAAACCTCAAGAATTTCTAAATTGCTGCACTAGACATCTCTGGTGATAATATTGGATAGGTTTCCATGCTACATGAAGCAAGGGTGTAAAGGGTTTGCAGAGCCTCCCTTGCTAGTGAGTAAGGCAACAAATGACAGTGTGTATGGTGTGAGTGTTGAGAGTAGCTAGCAGTGCCTATGAGAGCAGATAGCAGTGCCTATGGTGTGGAGTATGGAGCATATTCGAGATTGGATACTAATGCGTATGGTGTGAGTGTTGAGCGGCATTAGAGTTAAGAATTCCACATAGAAAAAACAATGATACCACACAGCAAAAATGCAACGTTTATGTAAAGTAGAGAAAAACACCGGGCAATCGCAGGTCGGACTAGGAGGAGCAACGCTTTTATGAAAACGCATATGATACCATGTTAGACATAGATAACGTATGTGAAAATGTACTAATAAAGACAGAGGTGTGAATTCTACAAAATTGGCAGAACATAGGCAAAATAGGGAATTACAAAGCAAAGGGAAGCCAAAAATGGAGTTGGCTCTGATACCATGTCAGACCAGGAGGTAACTCCTCAAAACAATTCATGATATTCATTCAGGTTAGTCTTTATTATATACATGAGGGAGAGACTCTTCATTTCATCTCCTGGTGACTCATATTTTCTATTATTTATTTACATCAATTATAGTTATTAAAATCATCTTTCATGCACATGAAACAAAAATGTCAGAATTAATTTGAAAAAATATTCTTTATGGTTCCCAGGGTACTTTCTCTATTGACCGCTTCCATTTCTTTTCGAAAATATTTTTCATTATGATTTCTTCATCTGGAATTTGGGGTTTCTAATACATTAACTTCTCATTGGGTTCCAAGGAAACATTCTCTTTGAGGTTATTCTATTGTTCATTTATTAAAATCTCTTCATTTATAACTATTTTTGCCATTGATATTCTAGATGATCTCTACTTTCTACCATAAACATTTCAGTGATTGTCATATTCTCATATTCATTCAATAGATCCTGGCTTTTTGGAAACAAATGATTTACCTCAATTACTGGTTCACATTCCTTGCAACCTTCTTCATCCTTAAAAAAATATTTGTTATCCTACATTAACACCTGATTACTGCTTGCATCCTTTAATGGTAGAAGAGTATGTAATTTCCCATCTTTCTCAAAACTATAAGTTTTTCGGTTTCCATTATGTGCTACCTCTCTATAATATTTCCAAGGTATTCCTTGCATAATATGGTAGATGTTCTTTGGCAATACATCACACACAATTTCATCTTTATAAATTCCAATTTGAAATTCTACCTTACATTGCTCAGTAACCAAAACTTGATGACCCTTTTCTAACCAAGAGACATTATAAGGTGTAGGATATGGTGTCTTATTTAAGTTTAACGTTTCTACCTTTTCAACAGATACTAGATTATCCATGCTACCACCATCAATCACAAGTTTACAACACTTACCATTGGACTTACACATAGTTCTGACCAAACTTCTTCTTTGAGCTAGTTCTTTGGTCTCTTTTCCTGCTTGGATCAACACTCTTTTCAATACCAAAGATTAACCTTCCTTGGGATCATTTACAATTAAACCTAGATCTATGTTGGGTCCTTCATTTAAAGGAACTAATCAAGAAGGAACATCATAGGAATAAGCACCAGAAGCGCCAACAACATTGACTAAACCACCAGCATAGGAAAATGATTAACTTGGCGACGAGTCAATGGACTATGGTCGGGGCCTATTGGTTCCTTCGTTTTGGAAGCTAAGTTGTGATAATTTTTGGAGATTTACCACATTTTGACTATAGGTAACCATTGGGAACTCACAGAGAAGGAGGGATCCACCAAAGACACACAGTTGCAGAGAACTGGCTAGAGAAATTAGGACTAAAGCAGTCGTAGGTGATTTGAAAGGAACACTAACAGGTGAGGAAGTTGATACAACCGATTAACAGAGGCAGCCAAAAGAGGAAAAAGGTAGAGCTTCTGAGGGAGAAGCAATGTTCTAGGTGAGAGTAGGGCTTAAGAAGGAGGGGGGGGGGGGGGAATCCATATAGAGATAAGCAAGGAGTGCATCGAAATGTTGTTGCGGAGCCTACTGAACCCGCATTGTTATATCTTATCTTGATAATGTACATCTATTTATGTATTTTATATTGTGTTAACGAGGCCTTCGAGCCTGATGCATCAATGTAATGTTGTTGAATCTAACGGAAAGGGGGGCTATAGGGTTCTATGTGTGACTTGATGTGGCATTTCAAATTTTGTATTATGATTGCACATGCACTATATATTTTCTTCTTGAATGCTTGAGCTATTGTGATTTCACCTTTGATGTTATAGTTCTCGGTTTACTGGGTGTTGATAGTCTCCATGTGGTTTCTTCCAATACCAGATTCTAGCCCCTTACCTAAGTAATGTCATTGTACGCCTCGAGTGAGACACCTTATTCTTCCTGAATAGGGTGAAAATGTTGACGTTACACTAGACTATGCCAGAGCTTTTAGTGGCCCCTGTGCCTGAATCCAGTGTCTCAACCCATCCATTATTTCTCCACCAACAAATGGTTCTATTGTTGGTACTCAAAAATTTCCAAACGGACCTAGAATATGGTGTCGAAGGTCTTTAAGAAGGAGCTCCAAGATTGGTGGCACAAACAAGTAGACTAGTTTCCTTCTCAACAAGCTCAACTCCATTGTCAAAGTGTGAAGCGATTGAAGGAAGAAATCATGTACAAAAAACTTGCAAGGGATCAATACAATATCTTCTGGTGAAAGTTGCTAGAAGGGCTCTACAATTGGTTGAGGAGCCTTCAACTAAAAGATAATACCAATGGATACAGTCGATCCCTTCAGATCTGGACTCAAGAAGATATTTTTGAACTACATCAGATTGACATAGATCTAACACGAGCTATTGATTTATGGGTGCATACCACATTAGAAGGGTATATTACTGGTTTTTCTATGGAGGGTCATCAATAATTCTCTAAGGCTAATGTCGTGTTCAAGTCAGGGTTACAAGGAATACTACTAGAGGAAATTCCACTATGGATTGAGGTTCTGATGGTAGAAGAGAACTTGGTGGTATTATAGAACCTACCCATGGCAACTTAAAAGCCCCAGTATTGGGGGGAAGGAGCTAAGGGGAGGGATGCTGCCTAACTAGGAGCTATGAAAATATTGAATAAATGGATGTGGATGACTTCTGGAAGGCCATATATTTGAGGGCACAAAGGAGAGTGAAAATAGTTGAAGAATGGTAGGAGAGAGTTCTACAGGAGATCGATAGATGGTGGAGAGAGTTATACCAAGAAAGAGTGGTGTTAGGTAGTCCAGAAGCTCAAGAAAGAAAAAGAAGTCAACTAAATTTTAGGGGTGGTGGGGATATATCTAGAGTGGGAGTTGGTCCATCAGGAAATGTCGAGATGGTCATAGTGACAGAGGGTCAAATAATTAGTAGGGACTCTACCTCACTAGCTGAGATGGGAACGCCAAATGGAGTCAGCTTTGTAGATCCCGAGGAAGGCCCAGATGATGATATGCACTTCACCATGAGAAGGTTGTTTTCCAAGAACGATGTGTCCACCGTGAGTTGCTATTCCATGCCCATTCGCTTAGGTAGTACCTTCCTGAACCCTTCCCCAGTACTTTATCACAACCCTAATCATTTTTTGTCTAAGATAATCAAAGTCATAAAGGTTCACAGTGTGCACACTACCTACAAGGCTGGTACCATTAGCAGTAGAAATATTAATAGTAGTACAGGTCTCCAAAGTTCATCACAACCTGATTCTCAAAGATTTATACTCATCCCACAACGTTAATAAAACATGGCACAATCCTTCACCCTATATCCTAAGTTATCTAGTAGGGGGAATAAGGATGTAGAGTAGCATTGGTACCTATGTGAAGATATCTAGAGGGTTCCCCATACTCCAAACGCAACATAGCTGATTGAATTTCAAACCACTCTTTGAGAGAGAGCATTGAGATGGCTCATCAAATGGTCTGCATTATAACAAAACCACATTTTGACCAGAGGTAACCATTGTGAAGTTGTGAAGGATACATTCAATGAAGGAGGAGGGACCCACCAAAGACTAGCAGTTGTGGAGAACCGACTAGAGAAATCAGGACTCAAGTAGTCGCAAACAAGCTGAAAGGAACATTGAAAGCCTAGGAAGTAGATAAAACTGAGTAACAGAGACAACCAAAAGATGAAAAATGCAGAGCATACAAGGAAGAGGTAGTAGTCCAATCAATTGCAGGGTTTAAGAAGGCTTGGGGGGGGGGGGGTAGGGGAATACATAGAGAGAGAAGCAAGGAGTGAACTAAAATGTTGTTCCGGAGCCTACTAAACATGTACTTTTATATCTTATCTTGCTCATGTATATCTAGTTATGTTAGTTTTTGTTTTGTTAAGAAGGCCTTCACTGTCACAATCTGTAACTCCTCCTTTTCCTCTGTCACATGAGCACCTCATTACCTTCTTGATCTATGTTCAGGACATTCCTAAGACATGTCCCCTAATTGTCCACAATTATAACATCTCGGTTGATAATCTCTTCCTTGACCTACGCCTCTAGAAAATAATTTCCTCCCTATGAAATCACTTTCTCTTGGTGTTTGAATCCTAGAATATCCTTCTTCTTCCTTTGGAGACTGAACTCCTTGTCTATTTATTTTCCCTTTATCCTTTACATGACTTCTTCCTCGACCTCTCAGTTTTTGTTTCTGATCAATCTTCTCTTCTGCTATCAAAGATGTAGGATATGCATCTTCCACAATTTTCAAAGGAAACAAGCTAATTTCATATTGAACCTCAAACCTTAAACCAATAATGTACCTTGTAACTTTTTCATCACTCTCTTCTACATGTCCAACACTGATTTTTAATTTGTAAAATTCCTCAATATATTCTTTAATAATCATGTTCCTTTGTTTAAGGTTTTGTAATTTCTTAAAATATTAATATGATAATCCTTAGGTAAAAAATTACCTTTAATTTTATCCACCATCCTATCCCAATATTTAATTTTGGCTTTTTCTTTCCTTCTCTGTTTAGCTTGTACCTCATCCCACCATAGGGTTGCATCTCCTTTAAGTCTAGTCACTGCATACTTGACTTTCTTATGCTTGTCAACATCCTCATAAGTAAAGTATTTATCTAATGCATGTATCCAATCCATTAAATCATCACCATTCAAGTTATGTTGTATAATGGTACTTCAATTTTTTGGCCTGGCATACATCTTGGCGAACATATTCAACATTTTCTCCTTTGTTGTCTCCTCCAGTTATTCCTCATTAAAATCCTCTTCTTTAACATCACTTACATTTCCCATGATATTTCTTCTCTTTTGTGCAACTTCCATTGCTACCATCCTCTCTTGAAGTCTCCTCATTTATACTCGCAAAGCCACATTTTCTATAGGCTTGCCCACTCATGCTGCCTAAGTAGTTCCTCTTCGATCTGTCATAACTATTGTTGCCAAATTATTTCTTCTAGAAAATAATTTGTGTTAAATACCAAAGGTTACACAATCATCCAATGGGATTGCAATTTGTTTTGAAGACAAAAATTAACCCCTTCATATCCATTCTATTTCCTCAATTGATATCTAAGCTCTATTTTTAACAATACCATTTCAAAGGCTTAACAACTAGCTGTAATTTTCCACCATACTATGTTCCAATGTTTAATTTTCCATGATGTATTACTAAATTAACAATTGTAATTTAACCACGCTGGAAATTATTGAATTTCTTCTATGCATGGATCCTGACATCAACAATATTATCACTCACACACAATTTTTATAGAGTAATCAATCAAAGGTTGGATCATATCAGTTCAATCGACTAGCATGCAAAAAATTTGTATATGTAACAACCTTTCATTCCCTTATAACTCCATTGGAAATAACTGCTAGAAAGAAAAATAAAATGGTTTCTTGGAATATGCATCCATTCAATGAGTAAGTATGTTTCCCATACATTTATTTACAAGACTCCACCAAAACCAAAATAATATCACATCTTGAGAAATATATTAGAACATGAGATTTTTTCCTCAATGACTAAGAGAGGATTCAAATGGAAATAATTTGTTTTTTTCCTCCTCTTACACTCATACTTTCAATCTTCTTTAGTTCTCCACATATTTACTAATTGATAAAAATCATTCTAAATCTAAAATAGGATCAATAAGTGGACATGAACCATTATTTTAGTAGCTAATTTGGAAAAATAAAAAATAAGACTAATTTTAGTTAGCCTAATCTATAATATTTGTCGAAGGCTTCTTATTTCAACTTAAGGTGGATGAGGATCTGTTGAATTTCTTTTATTTTTTAATTGATGGCCTAGATTGATTCCCAAAGGAATATGCTCAACATATGCTTAGTCTTAATGCTTATCAACAACTATAGTGTGTTATAGAGTTTGTTAGGTTTCATTGACTTTTAATAAATTTAAAAAATTATATTTGTGCCACGTGGCTCCCTGCCCACCAATTTCCTAAGGATTTGAGATTATTCAAATTCTAATAATTTCGTATTCTAATTAGATGAGGAAATTAATATATAATCAAATTTTATTCAAAATGGTCCATTTTACAATAAGATGTGTAATTCATTTTTTTTCTCAAATTAAATTAGATTTGTGCCACATGGCTCCCAACCCACCAATTTCCTAGGGATTTGAGATTATACCAATTCTAATAAGTTCATATTCTAATAAGATGAGAAAATTAATATATAATCAAATTTTATTTAGCAAAATGGTCTATTTTACAATAATATGTGTAATTCTTTTTTTTTTCCCTCAAGTTAACGCTAACCCATAATGTTTTTATACATGGTTAGTCAGGTAAATGTGTACATTGGTAAGACATTCTTCATGTTGCAATAGATTTTTTTGTTATAATTATAAAGCCTTCGACTATATAAACCACATTAATAATTTTAGTGTGGTTGTACTAGTCTATGATAATGTTTCTAGAATGTGACTATTAATGTGGTTGATATAGCCAAAGGCTTCTTTTGTATCTACCAAGCCATTGATAAATATATAATATTAAAAAAATTAACACACACATTATTATTATTTAATTATTATAATAATACTAGAAATCTAATAAGGCAAGCCCCCCGAGCATATTAATTAATAGCAATAAATCTTATAATTATTCTAAAACAATCATAATTATTATTTAAGTTATCCTATAAAATAATATCCCTATTATTATCCGAAGTAATATTATTAATGAATAATAATTTAATTAATTTAATAAAATAAAATTTATATTTTATTTAATTTAATTTAACAATGTGACGTTGGACCAAGGGATTGATAAACCTCGGGGATATGAATGCTTTGATTTAGAAACCCAAGGGATTGATAGTACAAACCCAAGGGATTAATTCTAAAACCCCAAGGTATTATAAACCCAAGGAAACAATATTAAACCAAAGGGATTAAATTATAAAACCAAGGTACATAAACCCTAAGATAAATATTATAAACCCAAGGGATTAATATTGAAAACCCAAGGGTATACTATTAAACCCAATGCATAAATATTATAAACCCAATGTATATAAACCCTAAGATAAATATCATAAAGACTGATTGAACATGACTGACCATGGTTGACCATGATTGATTGTAATGTCGAGACAATCTTTGTGAGAATACAACATTGGACTATGGTTGATCATGGTTGATTTTCATATTGAGACAATCATATTCACAATGCGACATTGGAAAATGGTTGACATGATTGAATATAAACCCAAGGGATTGATATTATAAACCCAAGGTATATAAACCCTAAAATAAATATTATAAACTCTAAAATAAACATGGTTGACCATGGTTGACCATAGATGATTTTCATATTGAGATAATCTTTGTGACAATGTGACGTTGGACTATGGTTGACCATGATTTATTTTGATATTGAGATAACCTTTGACAGAATGTGATGTTGGACAATGGGTGGGCATGGTTGACTGTGGTTGATTTTCATATTGAGACAATCTTTGTCATAATGAGACGTTGGACCATGGTTGACCATGGACGACCATGGTTGTCACAATGCAAAGTTGGACCAAGAGACAATATTTGTCACAATGTGACCATAAACCCTATAATAAACATGGTTGACCAATGTTGATTCTCATATTGAGACAATATTTCTCACAATGTGACATTGGACCATTGTTGACCATGGTTATCACAACGTGACGTTGGACCAAGGGATTGATCGTATAAACTCAAGGGATTAATTCTAAAACCCCAAAGTATTATAAACCCAAGGGAACAATATTAAACCCAAGGTATTAAAATTATAAACTCAAGGTATATAAAGCCTAAGTTAAATATTATAAATCCAATGGAATAATAAATCTAAGGGATTAATATTAAAAGCCCAAGGGATTATAAATCCAAGGTGTTGAAAAATGTGCAACAAGAAATGTTAAATTTAGAATGTGATAAAAATAGAACTCCTAAAAGTAGTAGTTTGGCCAGTGAGGTCATTGGCCACCTTGGGTGAGAGGTGAAACTGCTAGAAATAGAAAGTTCTAAAAATAGCATTTCTGGGTCCCTTCCTATTTATAGCAGTCCCTGGTCTATTAATAGGAAGTAAAAACGAATTTGGTCTTAACAAAAGTTTAAAATATTAATTAATTAATCTCCATGAGTTAATTAGTTAAGGAAAAACAAACTTGAAGTCTATGTGAGGACATGCAACAGTTTATCTATTAATTGATGAATTTATCCATCAATTAAAGAGATAACGATGAGTTGTAATTATGAGTTGTAATTAGTTGGCTCAGTTAACTGAGTCAAGTCCAGTTAGATTAATTTAACAAGTTGTTAAATTAATGAGATTCAGTTTGTTAATGCTTGCATGCATGTAACAACTGGTATTTTCAGATAACTGAATATTATATCTTAAATAATTGATGTATGTCAGTTCTTTCAGAGACCCAATTGAGATCAAAGAAGGGACAATATATTATCAGTTGGATGAATATTTTTCCTATAAAGGAAGCTCATCCATGATGAGGATTTAAGGTTCCTTGAGGATTGTGCAGTTTTACAGGGTGTGAGATCAGTGTGAGAGATCAATGTTACACTTAGTAACAGGAGGATCACCCAGGAGAAACTATGCTAGGAAATAGGAGGCTTGGAGGGCAGAGGAGAAGGCTTAGTAGAAGTCTTGATTACCTGTGAGCATCTAGGAGGATTGTACTGAAAGATGGCTAGCTGTGAGAGCTAAGGCTTTGTGTAATCCTAATGTATTTCCACCTTCATCTGTGAGGATTGTATTGAGAGCTTGCTAGCTCCGTGAGAGCTAAGGCTTTGTATAAATCCTATGTATGATAATATAGAGAGTGGGGTTTTATGCTGGTGCTTTCCCCGGTGATATATTCTGTGTTATGTGTGATTGATTCCTTCTTATTAGTTGATGTTGCTCATGGTTGATTAAGCATCCGCTAAATTGTTTTTAGAAATAGATCAAATGTTTTTCTTTAGTACATTTCATTACCAAGTTGATCTACAGGTGAAAAATTTCTACATGGTATTGGAGCTAGCTGATTTGTAGAAAAAGTTCTACATGGTATCAAAGCTAGCTGATTTGTAGAAAAATTCTACAAAATTCTACACAAGGGAATAATATTAAACCCAAGGGTTAAATATTATAAACCCAAGGTATACAAACCCTAAGATAAATATTATTAACCCAATGGAATAATAAATCCGAGGGATTAATATTAAAAAACCAAGGGAATAATATTAAACACATGGGATAAATATTATAACCCCAAGCTATATAAACCCTAAGACAAACCCAAGGTAATAAAAACAAGGTATATAAACTCAAGGTAATAAACCCAAAGATAAATATTATAAACCATAAAATAAACATGGTTGACCATGGTTGATTTTCATATTGACACAATCTTTGTCACAATGCGATGTTGGACTACGGTTGACCATGACTGCTATTGATTTTGAGACTGTAACCTTTGGCACAATGTGACATTGGACAATGGTTAACCATGATTTAGTTTCATATTGAGACAATGTTTGCCACAATGCAACGTTGGACCATGGTTTACTATGGATGCCCATGGCTGTCACAATGCGGCATTGGACCAAGAGACAATCTCTGTTACAATGTGACCATGGTTGACCATGACTGATTGTAATGTTAAGACAATCTTTGTCATAATATAGCGTTGGACCATGGTTGATCATGGTTGTTTTTCATATTGAGACAATTTTTGTCACAATGTGTCATTGGACCATGGTTGACCATGATTGATTTTCATATTGAGAAAAGCATATTATAAACCTAAAGGATATAAACCCTAAAATAAACATGGTTTACCACAGATGATCTTCGTATGGACACAATCTTTGTCACAATGCGACATTGGATTGATTTTCATATTGAGAAAACATTTGGCACAATGCGACATTGGAAAATGGTTCGCCATGGTTTATCATTGTTGATTTTCATATTGAGACATTTTTTGTCAAATGTGACGTTGGACCAAGAGAGAATCTTTTTCATAATGTGACCATAAACCCACCCTATAATAAACATGGTTGACCAATGCTGATTTTCTTATTGAGACACTGTTTCGCACAATGTGAGTTGGACCATCATTGACCATGGATGACTATGGTTTTCAAAATGTGACATTAGACGAAGGGATTGATAAACCGAAAGGATATGAAAATTTTGATTGATAAACCCAAGGGATTGATAGTATAAATCCAAGGAATTATTTATAAGACCCCAAGGTATTATAAACTCAAGCCTGAATAATATTAAACCCAAGGGATTAATATTGTAAACCCAAGGTATACAAACCCTAAGATAAATATTATAAAGCCAAGGGATTAATATTAAAAACCAAAGGGATTATAAGCCCAAGGGAATAATATTAAACCCAAGGGATAAATATTTTAAACCCAAGGTATATAAACCCTAAGATACATATTATAAACCCTAAAATAAACATGGTTAACCATGGTTAACCACAAATGATTTTCATATTGACACAAGCTTTGTCACAATGTGACATTGGACTATGGTTGAACATGACTGATTTTCATATTAAGACAACCTTTGGCAAAATGCGACGTTGGACAATGGTTAGCCATGGTTGTCCATGGTTGACCATGATTTATTTTCATATTGACACAATCTTTGTCACAATGTGACGTTGGGCCATGGTTTACCATGGATGCACATGGCTGTCACAATGTGTGGTTGGAACAAGAGACAATCTTTGTCACAATGTGATCACGGTTATTGTCCATGGTTGACCATGATTATTGCAATGTCGAGATAATCTTGTCGAAATCTAACGTTGGACCATAGTTGATTTTCATATTGAGACAATCTTTATTACAATGTGACATTGGACCTTTTTTTACCATGATTGATTTTCATATTGAGAAAAGCCTATTATAAACCCAAGGCATATAAACCCTAAAATAAATGTGATTCTCCATGGTTGGCCACAAATGATTTTCGTATTGACACAATATTTGTCACAATGCAACGTTGGACTAAGGTTGACCATGATTGATTTTCATATTGACACAACCTTTGGCACAATGCAACATTGGACAATGGTTGGCCATGATTGATTATAAACCCAAGGGAATAATATTAAACCCAAGTGATTAATAATATAAACACAAGGTATATAAACCCTAAGATAAATATTATAAACCCTAAAATAAACATGGTTGACCATGGTTAACCATGGATGACCATGGTTGACCATGGATGACCATGGTTGACCATGGTTGACCAATGTTTATTTTTAGATTGAGATAATCTTACTCACAATGTGACGTTGGACCATCGTTGACCATGGATTACCATGGTTGTCACAATGTAACTTTAGACCAAGGTATTGATAAACCCAAGGGATATGAACACTTCGATTGATAAATACAAGGTATTGACAGTATAAACCCAAGGGATTAATTCTAATACCCCAAGTTATTATAAACCCAAGGGAATAATATTAAACCCAAGGGATTAATATTATAAACCCAAGGTATACAAACCCTAAGATAATATTATAAAACCAAGGGAATAATATTAAACCCAAGGGATAAATATTATAAACCCAAGGTATATAAACCCTAAGATAAATATTATAAACCCTAAAATAAACATGGCTGGCTACGATTGATTTTCATATTAACACAATCTTTGTCACAATGAGACATTGGACTATGCTTGGCCATGATTTTTTTTCATATTGAGACAACCTTTGGCACAATGTGACGTTGGAAAATGGTTGGCCATGGTTAACGATGGTTTATTTTCATATTGAGACAATCTTTGTTACAACGCGATGGTGGACTATCATTTAACATGGATGCCCATGGCTGTCACAATGTGAGATTGGACCAAGAGACAATCTTTGTCACAATGTGACCAATGTTATTGACCATGGTTGACCATGATTGATTGTATTGTCGAGACAATGTTTGTCAGAATTCGATGTTGGACAATGGTTGATCATGGTTTATTTCCATATTGAGACAATGTTTGTCACAATGTGACATTGGACCATGGTGGACCATGATTGATTTTCATATTGAGAAAATCCTATTATAAACCCAATGTACATAAACCCTAAAAGAAACATGGTTGACCATGGTTAACCACAATTTTTTTTGTATTGACACAATCTTTGTCACAATGCGACGTTGGACTATGTTGACCATGATTAATTTTCATATTGAGACAACCTTTGGCACAATGTGACGTTGTAAAATGGTTGGTCATAGTTGACCATGGTTGGTTTTCATATTGAGATAATCTTTGTCACAATCCAAAATTGGACCATGCTTGTCACAATGTAAAGTTGGACCAAAAGACAATCTTTGTCACAATGTGACCATGGTTATTGACCATGCTTGACCATGATTGGTTGTAATATTAAGAAAATATTTGTCACAATGTGATGTTGGACCACGGTTAATCATGGTTGATTTTCACATTGAGACTTGTCACAACGCGATGTTGAACCATAGTTGACCATGATTGATTTTCATATTGAGAAAATTCTATGATAAACCCTAAGATAAATATTATAAACCAAGGTATATAAACCCTATTATAAATATTATAAACGCTAAAATAAACACGGTTGACCATGGTTGATTTAGATATCAAGACAATCTTTGTCACAATACGACGACGAACCATGTTCACCATGGTTGACCATGATTAATTTTCGTATTCAGACAATATTTGTCACAATGCAACATTGGACCATGGTCAACTATGATTGACAATAATTGACCATGACTAAATGGTTGACCATAGTTATCCATGTCAAAATGTGCAATTAGACCATGATTGACCATGGTTCAATATTTAATATTATGACAATCTTTATATATATATATAAAA
>APFE030716605.1:66244-117611 GCA_000404065.3 Pinus taeda | reverse complement strand
AAATATTATAATAAAACTAAATTTTTACTAATGATTTTAATCCAGTGTACATTCCATATATTTTACCTTGATTCAAAAATTATAACAAAATTAAATTTTAAAATAATGTTTTTTAATCTACATACCTGTGAATTTTATTATCTTATTGAATCCTACATGTAATGAAAGAGATTTGAGCGAAATGAAAACTAATTAAAAAACTAAATCTACATACGATTGTTTTCTGTGTGAATGGGGTGAATTATATTGGACAATGTAACAGACTGTACCTTATAGCTCAGTTCACCGTTGAAAACAAAAATCACGAAAAACTATAGTATGTACTATAGAGATTATCTTCAATTCTTCATGTGCCAGTCATTGAATCCATACACACAGACCTTTTAATGACTGGAAGCTTTTCATATTCATTATTCATGTAATAGTATCGGTGCAATCCATTTCGAATGAACACACTTATGTGTCAATGCACACTATAAATAGGGGCGTGGTGCTCTGAATTTTTGACGGTTTATTCTCTCTGTATTTATTATAATTTTTTTTGTAAGTTGGGGTGGGACTCTCCTATTTACATGTCTATTAAGTACCCCTTAACGGGGAAGGTTAGTTCAAGATTTGAACCCAAGACTTCCGGTTCGGTGAGACTTCATTTCCACGGCTATTGCCACTTGAACTACCCCATATGACTCTCTGCATCCATTATAATTTAAATACTACAAATTTCTTTAAAAAAAATTTACACAATTCTAATGTGAAATTAGCTAACCCAAATATTGGCCTCCTTGGGACACCCAATAAATCAATAAATTTATTTACTGTAACAAGAGTTTTCCAAGTTTTAATTTCAGTTGAATGTTTTACATGGTCACAGTGAATACACTATATAACTCTTTAATCGTTTTCGGAGTTCAGTCAGAATTAATATGATTACATTCAATATCAATCTAATAAATGCTTATTAACGTTAACAAATTTATGGAAAACCATTATTGGAAAGTATGCAATAAAATGACAATCATATTTTTATGGAATTTTTAATGTCAGAGGGCAACAATATATGTATGGATTTTTTAATTTCAGAGGTCACAGATTCATGATTATTTTACTTCCAGAGACACAAATATATTTACAAAATAAATAGAGGCTTCAGCTCCTTTCACCCACAGTAAAATTAGATTTTATATAGCTTTACCAAAACTATGTTTTACTAAAAATGAGATCTCATATGCCAACCTCCAAAAACATAAATTCTATCTTACATTGACTTTTATATAGGGCACAGTACCACATTAATTTATCTATGCACAGTCCCCTCTTTACAGCGTGCAATACCATCTCACATTGCCCGGTTTAACTTTTCATTTAATGACGATACCAATTCCTTGCAGATATTGACAGTGATTTTAATTTACTGATGTTGACTTCCTGTTATTGATTTCTTGCAAAAGTGAAGACTCCAAAAATCTAATTACTTTAGTGGTGCTTCAGTCATAAGGAAAATTTGCAACTTACTATCCAGGTATAGCATGATCTAAATATTTAATTGAGTCGTTGCCATTATTTCTAACATTGATCTCGTGGATTGCAATTAATCATGGAACCTTCTGTAAGTGCTAAGATTCTTGACAAATTTAGAGTAGTTTTTTTGTTTTCCCAAGAAAGTGGTGTTTCAAGTCATTAGCATTTGCCACCTCTGAGTGAGAGGGATAATAAAGGTAAGTATTGATTAATTCTGTTAGAGAGTTTATTTGGTATATTTGGTATGTATGTAAAAATGTAAAGTAAATGTGAGTTTTATGTTTAAATCTTGAACTGCGTACTTGCAGTTTAGTTTTATTTTTTTCAAAAAAAAACATGTTACTTTTGTTTATTATAGATAAAGTCCAGTACTTATATCTGAAAATAAACATCAGAAGAAATATATTTGAAAATAAACATTATGTATGTTCTAATAGTTATGGTATGCTAATACCAGCAGTATCCAATCCAACAAAAAAGCTGACCATAACCAAAATTACATGTTCCAAAAACAACAAAACAATACTATAATACTGAATTCAACTTCAACTTCAGTTCATCAAAAAGGCTAGATAAAGAGAAAAGAAACATGTTATGGTAAGATGATCACACATTCCTCTTTAATGTGCTTGTCCAATGATAGTTTGTATCTCATGACTCCATATTGTCCCTGTAGACTTTCTTTTGATAGCCTATCTACTTTTTTTTTGCATCCATGTATATATATTTAATGGTGTTGGATGTGAGGGAGCTTAGCATATGTTTAGTCCTGTTGATCCTTTCCATCTAGCTAATAGAGGCAGGTTAAAATCAGTTAGTCTTTATATCCTTTCTATGAGAGATCTAGAGTCTCCATAGATATTGATAATATTCAGTTATTTCTCTTTTGCAAATCAGAGCAGCCCTAAAGTGCAATGATTTTTCTTGTAGTGTTGGTGCCAAGGATACCATTCCAAAGAGGTTATATTATGTATTATTGATCATTTTGAAAACCACACCACACGCACATGATCCCATTTGTGCTGCGCCATCAAACAATCCTGCCATCAATGTTATGATAAAAGGACTCCTTATCTTCACCTAACAATTATAATGATATTATCGCAATGAATCCCTATCTCAAGTAAGAAATCTGCCTAATAGCCAATTCCTATGGACAAGGGACAGGCCCACCTAGTGGCCATTTCTTTTTGACAAGTACACGATAGGCCAAGTGGCCAATTCCTTTAGACAAATATGAGACGGGCCCATAGCCAATTCCTCTTAACATATATGTAAAAAAAATATATTGTAAATATGGATTTGTTTTTTGAATTGATCGGAGAATCCACAGTAAGAGAATTTTTACACCAAAGTTTCGAATCCCAAATGGGATCCATCATCAGGGTTAAGAGAAAGATGATGAAAGAAGAGCAGGATGGAAGAAATAAATACCCAAGAGGGAATGAATAATGAAGGGACAGCACAGGTCGGCTAGCTATGGATTTGTTGTAAATATGGATTTGACTATGATTTGTATTGCAGGGGTTAGATGACAATTAATATAGCTAGCATCCGAAAATTTTGGTTTCATAACTTAAATTGGGTTTGGTTGGAAGTGAAATAAGTTTATTGGTTTGTGGAAGGACGTTTTGGGTGTTAGATATATCAATTTTTAGTTATTTTGATTGGAGCTGTCTATCAAGGTTGACGATCAAAAGTGGTTGGAATTTGGGAAAAAAATTCAAAAAAGCTTATAGATGTAATGTTTGAATCGTCTTTTTTATGGTGGAAATGGATTCAGCACCATCAACAATGTTTAGGACACCTAAAATTTTGAAGTTTAACAATTATAACTTGGATTTACAAAAATCATTCCTAGATTTTCTCTAAATATGACCGAATTTCCATAACTTTCCGAGCAACTCCTCCACCTCTGCATTTTGATTTCATTGACTTGAATTTTATTTGGTTATAACTTAAACATTGGATTGCATGGTAGTTTGTGCCTTGAGTGGGCCATCCAGCATGGCTCGAGAACCAACGATGTTATTGCAGGGTAGTTCCTGCTTTGAGTGGGCTAACTAGCATTGCTTGAGAACCAACCGCGCTATTGGGGTATGGGATAGTGACGTTCCTAGCTTGAGAGCTGGAAGAAGTATCTTCATTGATTTGATGTAGATGTCTGCAAAAACATATTGTATCTACCAGAAAGTTTGATAAACTGGTAACTTCAGCAAGCAGAATAATTGAGAAATAAGCAGTGTATCTAATTGGTATGACACACCCTCTCAAGGCTCAGTGAGTTGATTGGATTGCTTGCCTTTCAGTGAGAAAAAGGGTGAGCCCCCATATATATAACAAACAAGGGTGAGCTCCTACTTAACTCGTTCCTTCTGACTTCGCATTTTCCTATAAGGCTTTTTCTACCATTGCTACGGTTCACAAATAGGTAACGTAATGAAGTAATATGTGGTAAGTAAACTTTATATGTATAATAGGGCAAGGGTATATGACCCGAGGTATCAATAATTTAGTAACCAAACAAAAAGCAGTAGGAACATGGAGGGCTGCTCTAGATATGAAATATTTCTACCACTAGGCAGTCTAATACTTGTTACGTGTAACCCCGAACTACTTGTATCACATCTATTCCTTGGTTAAATGTATACTATCAAGGCATATAAAT
Organism: Pinus taeda; assembly: GCA_000404065.3. Lineage (NCBI taxonomy): Eukaryota > Viridiplantae > Streptophyta > Pinopsida > Pinales > Pinaceae > Pinus > Pinus taeda. The sequence continues at coordinate 113,425 of APFE030716605.1, read as the reverse complement.
TATATGTTTTAGTCCGTTTATCTAATCATGGATTTTCTTGTACTTAGTATTTCACTCTGCGATAAATTTACTAGAAATTAGCACCCACCTTAATTAACTAAAGTAATTTATTATATTTTATTATAAATGGTAGTGAAAATGAATTATATATAATTATAGTTTATAATATTATGGTTAAGCTTAGAGGCTCATTTTACAACCCAATATGATGTGTAATGCTGTCCATTCATAATCAAAATGTGAATTGAAATTTTGCTTATATCCACCAAAATAAATATTATGAAAAATTTAAAAATTTAAAAATAAATACCTATACAAAACATTTAAATAATATCGCCTAAAAAATTACATTTGAAAATCCATATTTAAAATTGATCTAAATTGGTTACTAGACTAATATATATAATATAGATTCATTCAAAATTATAATTCTACTATAATAGTTTAAACATTTGTAGTATATATTATACCATGTAGTAGCTTATAACATAATTGCAAATAGTTAATTTGCAAATAGTTAATGTAACAATATGATTAATTAAGCATATTACTCGTATAGTGGTTTATATTTCCGGCAATTATACATAGTTGAACTTGGTGTCTATGCTCTATTTGAATTAAAGATAGGGGACACAATAATTCATATATCATGAACCAAGAATAATATAAGTAGTTTAAGGTAATTCATGCTTTCAATAGTTACAATTTTGCTATCACCCTAATAGAATGTGTGACTATCGTTTTCTAAAACAATTCCCAGGCAATAATTATAAATTTTATACATAAATGTTTCAAAGAAGGCTACAAATTTACATGGAAAGGGTAGTCGGACAAATGATGAAGGAGCCTCCGCTATGATTCACAAGTTGTATGGGAGTCTATTCAGCAGGAACAAGGTATAGAAATATTGTTCGTGGAGGTAGTAACGGAGTGTGATCAAAAAGCATGAGGCTCAGTTTTTTGTTAAGTAAAAAAAACTTATTTTAATAAAGTTGGAACGAGAATGTCTCGGACACGGTGGAGATTAGATTTTCCTCTCTCGAGTTGTTGTGCCTGGTGTGTTGGATGCTAGATTATAGTCATCATGGCCGGGTTGGCTGGTACGTGGGGCCACAAACACAAAAAGATTATCAGAGTCATTGTTGGCAGGCATGTAGAGTCATAAACACAAAATAATGGAGTAGTCTAGTTAGGTGGAGAAATTGCGTGGACCGCCAAAAGTGGCTGGAATCCAAACAAAAAAGTTTTAAAAATTTTTGTAGAGGCATTATTTGAATCGTGTTTTTGAATGTGGAAATGGATTTAGCACCATCAAAAATGTCTAAAACACTTAAAATTTTGAAGTTTAACAACTATAACTTGGATTTACAAAAATCCTTGCCAAAGTTTCTCTAAATATGATGAGAATTTCCATAACTTTCTGGGAAACTCCTCTGCCTTGTTAGAGTAAGCTTAAAATAATTATTATCACTTCACCACTCAGACACGCTATCCGTGATAGAGAGCAATGTCTCAATTATGTTTCAATAAAGAATTGAAACATAGCGAAAGGACGAGAACAATGTCTCAATTATGTTTCAATAAGGAATTGAAACATAGGGGAAGGAATGGGAAGGAATGAAAGGTATCACTTCATCACTCGGACACGCTATCCGTGGTAGAGAGCAATGTCTCAATTATGTTTCAATAAGGAATTGAAACATAGGGGAAGGAATGGGAAGGAATGAAAGGTTTCTAACGTTTATGTTTAAAGATGAAAATTTTGGTTATATTTTGAAAAGAATCAGTTATATTGTGTAGAGATTTTTGTAAATTTAATTAAAAGTTGTCAAATTTCATAATTTTAAGTGCCTTAGAAGTTTTTTATATTGCTAAATCCATTTTCACTACAAAAACATGATTCAAACATTGCCTCTACAAAAATCTGGGCCACTTTTGACAGTCAAGACAATTCCTCCACTCTAATTAAAAGTTGTCAATTTTATAATTTTAAGTGCCTTAGAAATTTTTGATAGTGTTGAATCTATTTTCATTATCAAAAACATGATTCAAACACTGCCTCTAGAAAAATCTGGGTCACTTTTAATAATCAAGACATCCAAAGCCTAAAAACTTACAATGCTTTTAAACTTCTTAAAATAGTAGTAGATGTTATTCACCTTTTCTTAAAATAGTAGTAGATGTTATTTACCTTTCATTAGAAAACAGCTATCCCACTGACACTCTTTGCCACGTATCACAATTAAAGCTACTCTATTGCCACGCATCCTTTAGATGTCTGCAATTTCTTAAAGCCCACGCTTGAGTACGAGCTCTAATCGTGCCAGCTGCTCATTTTGAAGATCTAGGCAAACAGTTTTCAAAGCTAGAAACAAGAGATACGAATACTTTCCTGTTTTCTCATTCTATATATTTTTTTCAATAATCTTTCTTACTATACTTTTGTTTGGATAGGATTTGAGTTTACCAAGAATATTGTTACTGAATTAGCGGAGATGGCGTTGAAACAAGTAGATGGATACGCCAGCGAAATATGAGATCATACTGTTACAATATTGTGACTCTCAGATTTTTTGGTTGAGTTCGTCCTCGCCTAGATACTTTTCAGTTGAACAAGCGAATTTAAAACCATGACGCCATGAGTAGGGATCTGATGAAGTTGAAGCTTGTTTTTCGTACAAGAAAAGTACTATGCCTAACTTATGTAACCAGATTTTGAACTTTATGCTTTCTGAATTAAGAAAAATTGTAATATTTGCTTTGAGGCTTGTTTTTCGTACAAGAAAACTACTATGCCTAACTTATGTAACCAAATTTTGAACATTATGCTTTCTGAATTAAGAAAAGTTTAATATTTGCTTATAGGTATAGTTACTATGATTTCTCTACAATTCTCAATGTTGGGTTTATAATTTTAGCTTCGATAAAAGCCTTTAGGTAATTTTCCCTTACAATTTCTAGGAAACTAGAATAAACCAGATTTTAATTTTATATTTTTGTCCTTACAAGTAAACAAAATATCTAATTCTGAAACCCATGTGAGAGGTTACGAGAGGGTTTAGCTCAGAAGAAAACTATTTGATTACCTCCACTTGACTCCTCTTCATGTTCCCTCAACCTATAGATTGCATGGTCCTCACTCCTCTTCATGTTCCCTCAACCTATAGATTGCATGGTCCTGCAGGCAAAGGAAGGTTGCATGAAGGAGAATGAGCCACCACATATGGAGAAACTACCACCTAGGTTTTCACTAGCATCGGGCTTGGCCTAAGAGTTGGCTTAAGAGCATGAGTGAGTTGTGGTTGGGTGCTTACCTATGGGTCAAAGTCATGGTTGGGAGACTAATTTCAAGCTAATTGAGGCTGAGGCATGGTTGGGTTCTTACTTATGGGTCAAAGTTGTGGTTGGGAGACCAATTTCAAGCTAATTGAGGTTGATGAGGAGGACGTGCGTACATCTCGACAACTAGAAAGAGGTCAGATAAAAGACTTGACGAAGATCCTACAGACCTCTCACGACATGCAGAAGGCGTGAAGCCTAGTGGAATTCGATGCCATCATCGCTCTCAGATGCACATGAGATGATATATAGCCGATGACTCAAAGATAAGGCAGACATGGGGAGTATGCAACAGATCTTATTCCAGTTAAGAGGGTTGGATTTGAGCAAGCTATGTGGTGGGACATCATCATTGCCATCCTCGAGTATCTTATTGCGCATCCTTTTGACTTTCTTCTCTTCTTCTTATACAAGATTGAAGTTATACCGATGGATAGCATACCAAGAGATTCTTGTCTTATTGATTGAATGGATTAACTAGAAGATCAATATTCATTCTTGAGATAAAGAATTATAAGATTAGCTTTCTTACGGTGTATTAAACTAGAAGCTTTCTTAGTATATTTTTAATAGCTCCCTTGGTTACTTAGGAAACCTTGAAGACATATTTATAAGTTAATGTTTGTTATTTCTTTTCTCTTTCTCAACCCCATTTTCATGGCTGATATGGTCTATAATTCTCTTTGCATTTGAAAGATAGGTCACTATCTTAATGAATCTCACAAGACTTGAAGACATATTGATAAGTTCATGGTTGTTATTTCCTTTTTCTTTCCCCACCTATTTCATTCATGGTTGTTATGATCTTGTAATTCTCTTTCAAACCCCCACCAATTTCATTCATGGTTGTTATGGTCTTGTAATTCTCTTTGCATCTTAAAGACATGTCGCTACCTTAATGAATGTCACAAGACTTTGAAGACATATTGATTGATAAGTTCATAATTGTTATTTCTTTTTTCTTTCCCCACCAATTTCAGGGTTGTTATGGTTTCTAGATAAACATTATAAATATATCAACGATGTAAAGATATCAATGATGAATTGTTAAGACGTCAACAATGAATCCATGGAAAAATATCAACAATGAATTCATGCAGCCTTACTTCGCACAAAAGGAAAAATATGAAGGTCTGTGTTCTAAAAATAAAATTGAACTCCTTAACAAATGATAAATTGAGAACAAACAAGGCTAGTTTCAACTCTTTAAAGGAATGATAGATTGAGAACTAGCAATGCTAGTTCCAACTTCAAGTTCTATTACAGACATACATTCCGCTGAGCTTAACTCAATTGCATATTCGTGAGGCCCATGCACGTGGATAGTGGGGCCCTCCTCCGTCTCCGTTACTCACTGTTTACATAGATAGAGACATGATGCTCAAGTCAAAATGTTGTCTTTGCACTGTACTCTGGACAACCTGTATCGGGAGGTTCTCGAGACTCAATTTAAAATTCCCTCCCACAGTCTTATCCCCAATTTCTCCATTATTTTGTTCTTCCACTGCTCGCCATTCTCCCCAATTGCCCCATTCTCCATAGCTCGTCTATTTCGTGCACAGAAATACCCAGCTCTTGGAGAGTTGCGGTCAGAGCCAATGTAAGATATGCTTGGGCTGCCTGGGCCAGAGGAAACTATTTTGAATTATGAAAGTTGTGTCTGTGGTATTTCTTCCCAATTACCCCCATTCCGCATAGCTCGCCCAGTTTCTACACCAAAATACCAAATAGCTTGCCCAGTTTCCACACCAAAATACCCAAGCTCACACCCGATTCCTACTAGAGGCAGAGGAATCCATCTAGGTTTCCACTAGAACCAGAGGAAGCTATCCATAATTATGAAAGATGTCTTATTTGGCAGCAAATCAAAGCAACAAAACGAAGTTATAAAGGTCGTCGAAATTACAATATGTTTCCTTTTGTTTAGGGCCACTGAATATACAATATTTTGGTATGGATTGTCTATTAATTGTGGGTGTATTTTTCCTCATTCTTCTGAACATGAACTTGTTGGAAGTTTGACAACTAATTATGTAAATTTGGGTAAAATGTATTAATTAGTAACAAGTTAATTTTATACCAAATCATCGGTTATGTAACTAAGGAGGCTCATATAAAACTGATGGATGCTCGAACTATTGTATGGAAAATAATTTATTGATTGAATAGAGATTCCAATCCCTTGCCCCGTGGATGTTTCCTTGACACCCTGTCAAGGTTTTACCACGTAAATCCTATGTTGTTACTTGTGTATGTGGATTTAGTTTTTTTGTCAGTTATATTCTTTTCTTGGTTAATGTATAATTGCAAATGTCTTCTTTCGTTACTCATTCACCTATTCAAACTACAAATGGTATCAGAGCGAGTTTTTTGAGCTGAGTTAAATGGGTGTGGACAAAAAGGGCCTTCTTCCTGTGCGTGAGCCAAATACGTGTGGACAAAAATGGCCTTCTACCTGTGAGTGAGGCTGCCACTATTGAGGAAGAGAACTCATTGCTTGAGCTTGCCGCTATTGAGGAAGCCTTCTGTGTGTGCATGAGAACTCATTGCTTGTTGTGTGTCCCTGCATAATTGAGTGTGTGGCCTATTTCTGCGTCAAAGAGAGGACCAATTGTGTCCCTGCGTAATCAAGTGCGTGGTCTATTGTTGCATGAACGAGAGGTCCAGTCTGGTGCTACGTGGTGTGAAGCCTCAAAGTCTGCGTGCTGGAGCAGAGAGGACTAGTCTGGTGCGTGCTGCCAGGTAGTGTGTCCATTGAAGTTGACCTCTGCAGGCTGGAGCAGAGACGAGTTGTGACCACATCCTGCCAGGAAGTGTGCGGGTTATCTCTGCGTGTTGTTGCCAGAGCCATTGGTTGCTTCTGCGCTCAAGTGTTGGACTCTCCCTGAAAACTAACTTTTGCGTGCTCAAGTGTTTGGACTAGAGCCCGACTCAGTTTTCTGCGTGAAGACCAACTTTCATGTGCATAGCAAAAGCGAGCAAGGATCTGGGTAATTCTAAAAGATATTTATTGAATTGAAGAAAAGGGAAACTAAAGTAGGGTTTGTTTTAGGGTTTCATTAAATTGAAGATTAAAGATTTTGTTCTGAAATCTGTAATTACATATAAAGGAGTTTGTTTTTGTCAGAAACAAAAGGGAATTTCTCCAAAAAATTGTTGTAGGTTTTCTAAGTCAAATTGGAAAATTTTGGGAAAGTAAAATTCTGAAATTCTGAATTTCTTTTTGTTATTGGGGAATTTGTGAAACTTTTCCAGAAAGTTGAAGTAGGAAATTTTTAAGAAAGAAAAGGGGGACTTACTTGGAAAACACTTTGTTGGAAGAATACAGTCAAAGTAATTTTTTTTTAAACCCTAGTTGAAAGACTGGAACCCTAAGAAGAAAAAAAATGGCCAAGATGTCAAATGCAAAATTCGAGGTGGAGAAATTCACCAGCAAGAGCAATTTTGCTCTTTGGAAACTGAAAGTTAGGGATCTGTTGGTGCAACAAGGGTTGCACAAGGCATTGGACGGGGCAACTAAGAAATCTACAACCATGATTGATTATGATTGGGAGGACTTGGATGCTCGAGCTCTCAATACCATCAGGTTATGCCTGTGGATGAAGTTCTCTTCAACATTGTTGAAGAAAGTACAACTTCAAGTTTATGGGAAAAACTGGAAAAACTCTATATGACAAAGTCGTTAACCAATAGAATTTATCTGAAAAGACAACTTTACAGTCTTCAAATGAAGGAGGGTTCAAAATTTGTAGAACACTTCAATGTGTTTAATAAATTTATATGCCAATTAACAGATATGGAAGTTAAAATTCAGGAAGAAGACAAAGCTATAACCTTGCTGTGTTCTCTGCCTGAATCATGGGATCACTTTGTAACTTCAATCAGCTTGAGCACCGCTAATTCTTTGAAATTTGAATCAATTGTGGGATCTCTCTTTTCTGAAGAAGTACGAAGGAAATCCAGTACTAAAACAACTGCATCAGAAGCCATGATAGCTAGACGACGGTCAAAGGAAAGAGGCGAAAAAACAAGGGGGTCTTCTAGATCTAAATCGAAGGGAAAGAAGTGTAAGGCAAAATGTTGTTGCTACAATATGAAGAAAGACTGTTGGAAATGAAAAGAATATGATAACTCGAAGAAGGAAGAAAATCAGGTCGATTCAGGTACGATAGACGAAGTTTTATATGCTGAAGAATTATGTATGATAGATGAAACTTCACCTGAATGTAATGACTCTCATGGTTTAGAAAGCTGGATGTTAGACTCTGCTGCTTCTCATCACATGTGTCCACACAGAAATTGGTTTACTTCCTATGAAAATGTAAATGGTAGTTCTGTGTTTATGGGTAATAATGTATCATGTCAGACTGTTGGGATGGGAAATATCAGGATTAAAATGTATGATAACCTAGTTAAAACATTAACTAGTGTTAGACATGTACTTGATTTGAAGAAAATTTTGATTTCTTTGGGAGTGTTGGGTTCGGATGGTTATAAGTTTACAGGTCAGAATGGCGTGTTGAAAGTCTTTAAAGGCGCTCTAGTTGTTATGAAAGTAGAAAAGGTTGGAAATCTTTACAAACTCAAAGGAAGTACTCAGATTAGTGAAGCATCGATTGCGTCAGAAAAAGAAGAAGTAGATACTCGTCTATGGCATTGGCGATTGGGTCACATGAGAAAGAAAGGTCTTCAGATACTGATGAAACGTAAATCTCTTCCCGATCTGAAATCTTTGAAGTTAGATTTCTATAAACGTTGTGTGTATGGAAAATAGTGTAAACATAGATTTAAAACTGGAAATCATAGTAGTAAAGATATTTTAGACTATATTCATTCTGATCTGTGGGGACCATTTCCTGTTGTATCATATGGAGGTGCTCTATATTTTAAAAAGTTTATTGATGATTTCTCTCGTAAAGTTTGGGTCTTTATGCTAAAAAAGAAAGTTGATGTATTTAATGTCTTTAAACAATTTAAAGCAATGGTAGAGAAAAGAACAGGAAAATCAATTAAATGCTTAAGAACTGACAATGGTGGTGAATTCACTTCAATAGAATTTGAACAATACTGTAAGGATGAGGGAATTATTAGACACAAAATTGTTGTTTATACTCAGCAAAATGGTGTTGCTAAATGTATGAATCAGACTCTTATGGAAAGAGCCAGAAGCATGATTAGCAATGCTAACTTGCAAAAGGAGTTGTGGGCAGAAGCAGTATCCATTGCTTGTTATTTAGTTAACAGATCACCTTCAGTAGCAATTAATTGTAAAATTCCTGAGGAAGTTTGGACAGGTCAATCTTGTGATTATTCACATTTAAGGATATTTGGTTATGATGCTTATTCTCTTATTCCTAGAAATCAACGTTCAAAATTAGATCCAAAATTGAAATGTTATGTCTTTGTTGGGTACGACTATGTAGTGAAAGGATACAGGTCATGGGATCCTACATTGCGGAAGATAGTCATTAGTAGAGATGTAACATTTGATGAATCTTCTATTTTAAAATCAAATGTTGAAAGAATTGAACAGGAACAGGTATCGCCAAATCAACAAGTTCAGTTGGAGGCTAGACCTTTTAGTGACAGTCAAAAGGAAGAAGAGACTTCTGGAGGAAAAGGTGTTGAAGATACAAAGGAAGTTGTTGAAGTTTCTGAACCAGTTCAGCAACCAGTCACTCTAATAAGGTCTACAAGGGAAAGAAAAACTCCCAAAAGGTATGAAGATTATGCTTCCTCTTTTGCTTTGATTACTGAAGATGGGGAACCTTCTTGTTATCAAGAAGAAGTAGATGATACCGATAGCAAAAAATGGAAAATGGCTATGGAAGAAGAAATGGATTCCTTAGCCAAGAACAATACCCGGGATATTGTAGAACTTCCTGAAGGGAGAAGTGTTGTTGGATGCAAGTGGGTCTTTAAACTAAAATGGAAAGTTGATGGAAGTATCGAAAGGTATAAGGCAAGACTGATAGCAAAAGGGTATTCTCATGTTGAAGGTATCGAAATTCGTGAGATCTTTTCACCAATTGTAAAACTTGTTTCTATTCGTACTGTGTTGGCACTAACTACATTTCTTAACCTTGAGTTAGAACAGTTAGATCTTAAAACAACTTTTCTACATGGTGATTTAAATGAAGAGATATATATGGAACAACCAGAAGGTTTTATACAAGGTCGCAACAAAATATCAGTTTGCAAGCTTAAGAAATCATTGTATGGTCTGAGGCAGTCTCCCAGACAATGGTACAAGAAGTTTGATTCTTTCATGGTGAGCCAGAACTTTATTAGAAGTGAGTATGATCATTGTGTATGCTTCAAAAGTTTCAATGGAATTTTCATCATCTTAGCATTTTATGTTGACTATATGCTTATTACAAGCAAAAGCATGGAAGGGATCAACATGTTAAAGGCTCAGCTCTCTGGGATGTTTGATATGAAGAATCTTGGAGCAACAAAACATATCTTGGGCATGGAGATACACAGAGACAGGAAAAATGGTAAGCTTTGGTTATCACAGAAGAAGTATGTGGAAAAAGTACTTGAAAAGTTCTGTATGAACAATGTGAAACCTGTTAATGTTCCATTAGCTTCCCATTTTAAGCTTTCTTCGGTTTTGAGTCCTAAAACTAATGAAGAAAAGAAGTATATGTCTCATGTACCATATGCAAATGTTGTAGGCAACTTAATGTATGTGATGGTATCTACAAGACCTGACATTTCACATGCAATTGGAGTTGTCAGCAGGTTCATGGCAAATCCAACTGAAGAACATTGGCGAGCAGTGAAATGGGTGCTTCGATATCTAAGAGCCACAAGTGACCATTGCATCATCTTTAGTGCTACTGAAGGATTAGTCTGCGGATATGTAGATGTTGATTATGCAGGTGATTTGGACAAAAGAAGATCTACTACAAGTTATCTCTTTACACTTGTAGGTGGAGTGATTAGTTGGATGTCAAAGCTTCAAGAAACAGTTGTATTTTCCACTACCAAAGCAGAATATATAGTTGCTTCAGATGCTAGTGGAGAAGCAATCTGGTTAAAGGGTCTGCTTGATGAGATTGGAAGGACGCAGGAGAAAGTGAATGTACTTTGTGACAGTCAAAGTGCTATTCACTTGGCTACAAATCCTGCTTATCACAGTAGGACCAAGCACATTGATGTAAGGTATCCTTTTCTGAGACATGTGATCGATGGCGGAAAAGTAGCTCTTCAAAAGGTCCATATGCGGGAGAATTGTGTAGACATATTCACAAAGCCAGTTACAGTAGAGAAGCTGCAATGGTGTTTAGCTTCTCTTGGCTTGTAGAAAAGATGATGAATGGGCATGGGCAAGGGATTAGGAAAATTGTTGTCAAGGTGAAGTTTGTTGGAAGTTTGACAACTAATTATGTAAATTTGGGTAAAATGTATTAATTAGTAACAAGTTAGTTTTATACCGAATCATCGGTTATGTAATTGAGGAGGCTCATATAAAACTGATGAATGCCCAAACTATTGTATGGAGAATCATTTATTGATTGAATAGAGATTCCAATCCCTTGCCCCGTGGATGTTTCCTTGACACCCTATCAAGGTTTTACCACATAAATCCTGTGTTGTTACTTGTGTGTGTGGATTCAGTTTTCCTGTCAGTTATATTCTTTTCTTGGTTAATGTATAACTGCAAATGTCTTCTTTCTTTACTCATTCACCTATTCGAACTACAGAACTTGTATGTATTTTTCATCATTATGTAATTTCCTTGATGATGATGATTTACAATGTTGTATAAATTATTGTTTGAGGGATTAGATTTGCTAATTCTGGTGGTGTATCTCTCAACTATGAAGTCGCCTGATTAATGTGAATCTAGAATATGCTGGGATTCTCAAAGTGGCCATGGGTATAGCCACCATTGTCTTTTTGGGTGGGATACCATTTTGCAAGCATAAGCTTCTTGTAGGCAACCCCATCACTCAGATTGCTCGCATTGTAATCTGTATTACAAGAAAAAGAAACATTAACCTACATTACAAGAAAAAGAAACATCAACATGCCTTCCAATACGTAATTGCTTTACAAGAACAACTATATGGAGTCCGTTAAATCAAGGCAAACTACCTATTCCAGACAAATAATTTTCAGCAAGTTCCAGATTTTTAAATCAATTTATGGGTTAAGACTATTATTCCAAAAAATAGCAAAGAAAAAAAAGTATTAATAGATTCTCAGTCTTAAATAACTATAAACCCAAACCCATTTGTGTATACACAGTTAACAATTATATCTTGATATCCAATTTTGGTTGGCAATGCGCTACGTTTTGGACAAAGCAGTAGCTATGGTTCAAGACTCCTCAGAAGGGCATACTAATACACAGGGAAATCTAAATTCAAATCCATAAAATGTCTACACAATAACTCAAGTAGAATAAATAAACACTTATATTAAGAATGGTGTCCATCTGGTTCCCTTGCTTAACCTTTAAAATGTTTTCACTAAAATAGAGTACATATATGTTCATAAAGCAAGGTAGCTCCATTGATAGAAATGTTGGTTCACATTTCCAAGCTTGTGACCCTTTCCAGGCTTTGTGGGCTTGTTCTCGTAATTATATATGATTGTTTCCTTGTACCTTCAGCCAAAAAGAACAACAGGAAAGGATCAAATGTTCTCCAAAGGTTTGGGATTGCTATGTTCCTTTTTGTTATAAGCATGGTAACTACAATGTTAATCGGGATTGGTATGTTCCTTTCTGTTCTAAGCATGGTAACTACAATGTTAATCGAAAAGAAGATGATACATGTAGAAAACATAAAGCTTACTGGATAGTTCTCGAATTACAATCCCTCTCAGTGGTTATTTATTTAACTCCACAATTGCTATCTTTGGAATAACAAAAGTATTTCCTTTAAAATGATTGTAGGAATAACTCTATGATCAAAGTTTGTGGCCAGTTTTCTGGGTAGTGTTATCATCTCTCTATAGTTGAACAAATAAGTAAGTTTTTAAAGATGGTTGGGAACCATTTAAATGAGTAAATTGGATTAGAGATATTTAGTGTCATCAATTTAAGTTTTTAGATTATTTTGTGGATTTTTTAGAAATATTTAGTGTCATCGATTTATGATTATTTTTTGGAGTTTTTTTTAGAGATATTTTGTGTCATCAATTTATGTTTTTATGTTTGTATTGCATGGATATAAGAAAAATAAATAATTTAGATTTGATACAAAAAATGGTAAATAAGTTTACCTTTAGTGCATAAAGATCTACACCTTTTATGAAACATACATACAGACTGTAGTCCCCTTAAATTTGCATGTTTCATCTTAGAAGTTGTTATGCATGTTTCATCCTAGAAGCTTTTAGAGTCCACAGAGATATACTGTTTAGTCCCCCCAAAGTCTTTAGTCCCCCCAAATTTTCATGTTTCATCTTAGAAGTTGTTAAGCATGTTTCATCCTAGAAGCCTTTAGAGTCCATAGAGATATACATGTTTTATCTTAGAGATTGACAAGAAAAATAAAAGTGAAAAATTCTTTCATTCATTTTAATATTTATTTTTATAATAAAATTAGGAATGTGTTTTTTTGTTGTTGTTGTGAATATGAGTTTTTTTTCCCATTATTGGACATTTCACAATTGTGGTAGTATATAATCAGGGATTCCAAAGAAGTGATTCATCACAAGACTCTTATAATTCAAAAACCCTTAATTATTAATTTTCTCTACAATTGAGTCCACTTAGCTTACTACCCATTTGCAAAACCTTATCAAGTATTATGCGATAAGATCACTCATATCAATTCCATTTACAATTTTTTACTAAACTAAATAAAATTATATTAATTCTTAATTCTTACATATTTGACTATGAATGTACACAATATCTAAATTTATATACATTATAAAATGAAAGTTTTAATAAAAAATATCAAATTTCCACCATTCACTTATTCAATTGATTCTGAACATAAATTATATCCTAATTCATAAATATTGTAAAATAATAATTTTAATTTCTTTATAAATTAATACATCTATATTATACCATATTTGGGAATTCAATTCCATTTAATTTTGGATCATATAAATTATGTTGGTGAGTTAAATTTATATTAAATTATGAATGTAAATTGGAATTTGTGTGTGGGAATTGGAATCAAGTGTATGGGAATTGGAAGAGGGAATCTTTTGGTGTTCTCTAATGATTTCAGGCTAAAACACAATTCACATTCTAAGACTATATCAAGCCACTAATATCCATGGAGTTGTGAGAAGAGAGGAAAGTTTCATTGAAGAGAATAGGAGTTCAATTTTTTATGTGAATGGTAGGAGGCACTGTCATGAAGAAATTAGAGATACTAAATATGAATTCATCATGGAAAATATGTATGGTTAGAAAAGATAAACATCATATTTTCAAGCTAGGTGCACTGCTCTTTATTAGCTAGTTTTGAATCTAGTTAAATTAGTTGTTGGGAAAATTAACAAAGAAGAAATTGCCCAACAACAACATGATAATGATTAAATGATGTTTATGGACTAGAACTTTCAGGCCACATGAGAGAATGAAGAGGAAGCCAACAACCAACATGCCTTTATCTATTTTTAATGTTTGAGGGTTTTCCAAATTTTGTTGTTTCAAGTCCTTCAGAGAATTTGGAAACTCTATTTTTTGAAATAAAACACTATTTTTTATATTATTTATCTCACTTAATATTTTACATTGTAATACAAAATATTCAATCAATTCATTATTTTGTAACTTTTTTTTAAATCAATTAAAATATAATTCCAAATTTAGTTTTTCTCTCCATAAATCAATTAATATATAATTTCAAATTTAGCTTTTAAGTTGTGTTATAATCTCAAATTTAGCTCTTAAGTTGTGTTCCAAGTTATCCTAATTGTTCTAATACACAACATTTTTAATTACTTAAATACTTTTTTATGTTTTAATATCTACTTTTACAATAAACAATGTCAATTAGTTTACAATTAAATTAAATTATAATATAACTTTTCACTGCATAGATCTATTCAACCTATATTAAAATATATAACCATAATTTATGTATGTTTTTTAGTTTATTATATTTAACTATTTTCAATGACTATAAGTTGCTCTCTTCAAGAACATGGAAAAAAATTAGAAGAACAATAGAGATAGCTGCAAAGCAGCTAGTCTCTACTTTTTTGAATAATGAGGTGAGATAATTAATCGATGTGTAAATAATCTATGGTGTTTATGCCACAAAAGTTGAGTAGAAGTTTGATAATTAACCAACCATTACTACCTTATATGTTTGAGATACTTTTCTTTGGTGTTGCTAACTGTTTATCTCAAATATGTATACAATGATTATGACTATGATAATACCTACCTTTGTCCAATTGCATCAAAGTTAGTCTTATTACCTTCGGCATGCAAGTTGACTATAAATGGTTATAGGTCATAAACAAATAATGTGTATCTTTTCATGTGCATAATGGTGTGAACCAACCATTTTCCATCTTATATGTCATTAGTGGAATTCAATTATCCAAGTTCTATGAAAATCAATTACAAATTCTCTAAAGTTGTTGAATTTGAGCTTTCATAAAGATACATAATACTAGAAGATAGCCAAAATCATACAAAACTAGAAGCCCTACTTTATTATTTCTAAATAATTGAACTCAATCATTTTTATGCATTACTTTCTAAAGTCAGATCGCTCCATTTTGTTTACATGTTATGGAAATTCTAAACTAGCTCCAATTTTGTTTACATATTAGGGAAATTCCACATGAAAATAGGACTTTAGTAACTTAACACGTGTATTTGCTCAATTGTGTGATGAAGTTGGAGACACTAAAGGAGGTAGAAGCACCAAAAGTGTGAAGTTGGTAGCAGCACTAATGATTCACATATTGAGATTCTTCATTACTGTTTTGATTGTGAGGCAGAGCACACTATTTTCATGATCACTAAAGAGATTCAAATTTATTAGTATCAAAACTATATTCATGACCATTGAAGAGCATGATATTTGCATCAATCCATAAAGTTTCTACTAAGACTCAAGGTTTCATTCACAGGGTCAAAATTATGAGCCTATGGAGTTTTAATCTCAGTTATCACCTAGCTTGTAAGAGAAATATGTTTTCTAGGGAAATTCAATTAGTAGTTATAGTAGCTATGAATCTGATGAGTTGTACATGTTTCCAAAATGTAAATCTAAAGGGGAATCTCTAGGTGTACTATAGGATCAAGTGATGGACTATAATATGCACACTAACTTCATTGACAAGGTACATTCTAACACTAACCTTAACGAACTTGGGGATGAAATCAATTCATTTATTATGAAGTTAGATGTTAAGGTAAAGGAACCAAGAGCTCAATTTGATTTTGTTTTTTATAGAACTAGAACTAGCTTAAGTTTTTTTGTTTTTGTTTTTACATTTTTATACGTGAACACGTTTGGAGAGTTCTCATGTCAATTTTCTTAAAATAAATACAAAAAGGGGATTTTTTTTTTGTATTAAGTTTCATTATAGATAATTTTTATAATGTTATTCACACACTACAATACAATATATTTGACAGACTTAAATATTCACTATTTTAAGGTGAATGCTTCGATTGATAAGAAAGCTCATAGAACTGCTTCAACAAGAGTCAATGAAGTGTCTGTGGGAAAATGAGAAAGGTAAGGTGCGGGGGGAAGATAGAGAGGGAAGAAGAGAGAGCGAGAGATAGGAAAATTTGAATCGAAATGGAGATATAGAGAGGGAAGAAGAGAGAGCCAGAGATAGAAAAATGTGAATCAAAATAGAGATATAGAGAGGGAAGAAGAGAGAACGAGAGATAGGAAAATGTGAATCAAAATAGAGATATAGAGAAGGTTGGGTATAAATTAGTAATAATGGTATAAACAACAATTACATCCATCTATACAATTCCATTCTATCAAATTATACATTACTAGGGTTTTCAAATTCCACAAAAGTAGGGTTTTTAAATGGAAAAAAACTAGGGTATCCAAATTCCACTTTAATATACATCAATGGACATTGCTAACTTGCAATATAAGGTCAATATGGTGAGTTTACTTACAATGTATAATTATGTACTAAAATTTAAACTCAGTATGTTGGAGTTTCCACATTCCACATTACTACGATTTTCAAATTCTACAAAGCTAGGGTTTTCATATTGCACAAAAATAGGGGTTTCAAATTACATAATGAGATTTCCTAAGAATGCACATATGCTTCTGATCCATGCCAAGCTAGTGGCCTCATTAGCGTCGTGGTTGGTAACCTAGGCCTTGCCAAGCATAAATGCCTGGGAACACATATGCATTCGTAGGAACACACCCACATTCTTGTGGGAAAGTGTTCCTGATGGCCCCATTGCCACTTTTGGGGTCGTCATTTTCATGCAAGCTCCATTAGTTGATTCACTTGTTTTGTCAATTATGCATAATCCTTATGAAAGTCTCATTATAGAATTTCTTGCAACATTCCTTCATGCACTTCATGCTAGGTGTTTGCTCATTAGTCGACATAGTTTATTTCCTTTGCCACACATAACTTATGTGATTCCACAACCGCTTGCCACATGGTTTTTCATTTATAAGATATCACTAGAGTGCTAAGTTAAATTTCATCATGACTATTCCCTACTTCCAAAAGATTACAATTGTTTGAGAAACTTCCACATATTCAATTTATATATCTATTTATTACCCTATTATGTTCATCTCATCATTCTAGATTGGTTATGGTTATGAGTACTGCAATAGGCTATCATCATTAATTTCTTAGAACCCTCATTTATTTATACTTATTTTTCTATCTTCTCATAAGTTTATTATCATTTGAGGGGTAAGTTTCTTCCAATTTTGATTTCATCACATGTACTTTAGGGAATTGCAATACTATTTCTCATTTGTAATTTCTCCTAATCTGGATTGGATTATTATATTATTTTTCTTCTATCTCAATACTTTAAGAGTGGAAAAATTAGAGGAATCAACTTGCAAGTTCATTTTTATTAATAGATCCCACTTTGAAAATTTGGGATCTTGAACTTTCCAGATTTATTTTGAGGCATAACTTTTTTTTTGGTAAAAAAACTCTTACTTGAGTGAGACTCTGTGGTGCTCAAATTTCATATGTAAAATATATCTCCTTCAAGTTGATCTATTATACCGACCACCATGGTATAAATGGATGTCACATCAGCCCTCGTTACTCATGCATATGGGGCTAGCCATGTGTGGACTATCAAAAAGTCTCTAGAAGGTCCAAAATTTTAACTCTAGTTGAGGTTTGAGGAAGTCAAACCTTACCTCTAAGCTATTTTCTTTTTTTCTGTACTTGAGCTAAGAAACTGAGAGTGGGAAGTTAGAGAAAAACAAAAGGGGTTAATATATTGTACCAAATTTATAAGTCATAGGTAACTCAATAGAGAACACCTCTTTCTTTTTCAGTATATGTTTTTCCATACTTAGAGATAATAGAGAGTAAAACAACCTCACCTTCTAGCTATGTTTCCTCTCGTAAGGGTTTCCTAGGGAAAACATTGTGCCTATTTTGGTTGTTTTGTGTATTTACTTTCATTCTATATTGCTCACATTTTAGCTAATGTACTTGTAAGAATATACACAATAAATAAAGAATTTGAGATCTAAAAGGAATTAAATTCAAAATAAAGATTTCAATATTTGATGAGATCTATTATGATGCACCGTTCCAATGGAATAAACACAATAATTTACTAATCATCTCTAGATCTTGCCTAAATGGTTAATGTCTTCTTTACATCCACACGTCACAATGATCAATTTATCATATTATGTGATTGTATGTTACTTCATATCTAATGGTGTTTTCTTAATGTCCATAGTTAGGATTTTATTGCCATTCTTCCCATCTTTAAGATGAAATGTACTCAAAGAAAGACAAACCAATAACCATTAATTAGGAGTTATGCTCAACAATCATCTTGAATCCATTTTACATTTGAGCCCATCATTCATGGAATTACATTTGCAAATTATGCCATGTTCACTAAGTTCTTACTTTCATTGACCTTACCAAAAGATCTTAGCATAACAACAAGTGTAAAAGACAAATATTACATAAATTAATTACTCAAATGTCTTTGCCCACACATTATAACTATTTATTGGTCATATATATATTCATTGCCCTTGTAAGGCTAAATAAGGTTTCAGATTCCTTTATCCTCCCCTTCTTAATTATATAACTTCATCATATCTAAAATGGAATAAGAAACCTTTATAATCACATAAAATTGCTCATGTTCCTGAAGTCATGTGATTTCATAATTATGGTTTTTTTTTTTTTTTTCCTCCCCTTCTTGAATTATATAAACTTCATCATATCTAAAATATAATAAAAAACTCTTTATAATCACAAGAAAATTTGCCTCATGTTCCTCAAGTCATGTAATTTCATAATTATATTTTTTTTTTTTGAAATTATATACATTTATTAATATCCTAATCATAACTCACTCCACATATTAAAATTACTATCTATACAAATTTTATAAATCACAATAAAATTAAAATATAAATAATATTTTTAAAAAATTTATATAAAACATTAACCCTTTGCAACATTTTTAAACGTGTTATAAAATATTTGAATTCATTTTCATCCCTACTTCAAATGTCAAATATGTAATTCTCCATTTTAAAAATTGTTAAAACAATTACACTAGATTGTATTGTATAATTTAAAAATCAAATAACATCATATAAACATATTATAATTGTTAAATCACCCCATTAAATTATATATCTTAAACTGTTTAAAAAAAATATTAACAATTAAATAAAAATAAAATAAAATAACTCTAATAAAATATTATTAATTATTGAGAAATTAAATAAAAATAAACATAAAATAAATCTCATAAAAAGACAAATTAAATATTGATCCAAAACTCTAGAAATAGCTTGTTTCACTCGTATCCCTACACCGGACCTACAGAGCCATTGTACGGGGCTAATTCCACGCCTCAAGCTCCGCACTAAACGGGGCGAGGACAAAGGACAGATATTAAATGGAATATAGATAGTTTTTCGGTTGATTGCCGTAATAACGCTAACGCTAACATCTGTCTATATAAATGGGACAAGGACAATGGGCCTGACCAGCCATGTCAGCGGTTTCAGCGAATCTGTAATCGGGATAAGGGTTGTCGGTTGCGATTGTGTGGTATGATCATTTTCCTAGATCTTGTTCACAACTACAAATTCTTTTGGTTTGGTGATAAGTGAACAAACAGTGGAGTTTAGCTTCTGGCATTATGGGCCACTCTATTTTATGCCTCATGGATTGGTTTTTCAAACAACGATATTTTGGCTACTTCAGAGTTATAATTGATTGGGTCAACAATAATTGCAAGCTTGAGACTTCATCCTTTTTCTCTTACTAGTGGAGAATTAGAGCTCTGTCTCTATATTTTCAACAACTCTCTTTCTCTCACATTTTTCGTGAACAAAATTGGGGTGCCGATATTTTGTCAAAAAATAGCTTCTTTGCTCTCGTGGCTAAATTTACTTCTAGGAATTCATCTCAGATTCCCTTTTTCGTTTGGGTCAGATCGCCTAATAGCTCCCCTTTTGTCCTTTGTCTTTTTGAGCCTTTGTTCAGTTGGAACAACTTTTGTTTTGGAAGCGATGTTGACTTAATGGGATTGCCTTCTCTCTATCATTGTTTTTTGGATTAAGATCTTTTCTATATCTCTGGTTGTAAAACGTGTTTTTGTTAGTTGTCTCTAGGAATCTCTCTAGTCCCATGTGATTTTTATCCCTTGATTTGTATAGTGATTATATATAGGGCTTGCTTGGTGCATAGACAATTTTTGTCCCTGTAGACATCAAAACTTTGAATATGTAACTCCTTTTATCTATCAATGAAAGAAATTGTTTTTTCTTTATGAAAAAATAGTGGATCGTTATGGTTTGAATGACATCGAGCTAACATCCCCTCAATTATAAGTCATAAACTAAATGTGAATGTGTTAGAAAACCTGCACAGATGAATCTAGCTAGTAAAGGTTGAACACACAACTTCGCAGAGCAAAAACACTAAAAGAAAATCGAAAGAACAAAAAGAATGATTGATTCAGAAAATAGGTTACAATGCTCATGATATAGCAATACTGGGTGAAGATCCCAAGGTAATGCGCCATAGTGGTGATCAATGAGTGGATTCAACACCTATAACCAGTTCCGAAGAGAACTAGCCAGTTGCAGAGTGAAAGGAGGAGCAAAACAAGGAGTAAATCATGCAAAAAGGATCTTGCATGTAGTCCCATGCTCTAACTAAGTGTCTGCATGTGCCACTAATGAAGGTCCTAGATGTGTAGTACCTCCAACACCCCCCCCTGAACACCACTATGGGGAAAAATAGAAAATGGGCCATGGAAACTAAGGCCAAAGGTCACCCAAAATACAGTGCAACTTGTACTAAAATTGAGGAAAGAGGGAAAACCTCGTGGGAACCCCCCCCCCCCCCTCAAAATATAATGTAATCAAAAGAAAATAGGAAAAAAAAGATAGTTGCTAAGCCACTGTGTCCTTCACTCCAAGACGATCGCGCAGAGAGTGAAACTTATGTTTAATGAATGTCTTGGTGAAGATGTCCGCAGTCTGTTCTGTTGAAGGATAGAACTGCAAATCAATGACCTGATCATGTACTATGTCTTGATGTAGTGCATATGGATCTCTATGTGCTTTGTCTGTTACTGCTGTACTGGATCCTGCAAAATTTGAGAGTGCTCTAGTTGTCACACCAAATGACAATGGGCTGGTGGAACTGGAAGCCCAACTAAGTGAGGAAGTGTTGTAGCCACAGAGCCTGAATGGTGATGTTGACTACTCCTCTGTACTCGACCTCAGCTAAAAAGAGAGAAATAGCAACCTACTTCTTGCTCGACCAACAGATAGGGTCAGGCCCTAGACTGAGTGAATATCCGAAGGTGGACTTGTGATCAATGTTGTTTCCCGCCCAATCAAAATCTGTGAAGCCAAGGAGATTCAATGCAGTGCCTACTGCATAGTGAATCCCGAAGGTGATGGTGCCCATCACATATTGGAGGATGTGCTTGGCAGCATTCTAGTGTAGCTCATGCGACTCTACATGTATCTGGAAACTGCCCCTACTGCATATGAGAGATTTGGTCTGGAGTGGGTTAGGTAGAGTAAGCTCCCCACTAGCTGTCGGTACAGATTATTGTTAACTAATGGAGTGTCACCTCCATCCTCAAGGCGGACCCTAGACAGAAAATGAGTCAGTGCTGGCTTGCAGTTAGTCATGTGAAATCTCTCGAGGAGATCCCGTGCATACTTAGCTTGAGAGAGTTTAATGCCTGTGGCAACCTGGCTGATCTCAAGACCAAGAAAGAAATGTAATGGACCTGTCCGGCATCAAGAACCTATCATGCAAAGCCCTCTTGACTGAAGTAATTGTTGAAGCCAAGCTGCTGTGATCAGGAGATAATCCACATACAAAACTAAGATAAGAAGAGAATCATGTGTCGTGAGCATGTAAACATTCAGATCAGACTTACATCTTTCGAAGTGTTGTGATAAGAGAAAAGAATCCATCTTTGCATACCAAGCTCTTGGGGCCTGCTTAAGTTCGTAGAGAGACTTCTTCAATCCGCAGACCAAAGATGAATCCTGAATGAAACCGTGTGGCTGCTCCATGTAGATTTCCTTAGATAGGTCTCGGTGAAGAAAGGCATTCTTCACATCCATCTGATGTACTTCCCACCCCTGGGCAGCTGCAGTGGCAAGTGCAAAGCGTATGGAATCCATCTTTGCTACTGGAGCAAAGGGCTCATCATAATCAATGCCATGCAATAGCTGGAAGCCTTTGGCTACTAGCTTGGATTTCTGTTTGGTGATTTTCCCATCTACAACACTCTTAGTCCTGTAGACCCATTTGCATCAGACAAGTTTCCTTCTTGAAGGAAGGGGGACCAGATCCCAGGTCTAGTTCTCGAGGAGGGAGTTGTACTCCTCCTCCATGGCAGAATCCCAAGAGGGATGCCCAGCAGCCTTATCATAAGACTGCGGATCAGAACACTGAACCAAATGACAATTCCGGGATGGCATTGGTTCAGTGGCAGTGAGGGCAAGAGGAGGCTCAATAAATTCTGAGCTAGTCCTCCGTGAATCAGAATTATCCCCCACAAGGCCATTTCTAACAGCTGGGTGGTCTTGTGCATATATCTCACTTAAGCTCCTTGTTCTCTGATTTATGACAGGGGAAGTTGATTCATTGCTGGAAGCCCGATCTGGGCTTGGATGTGGATCATCATATGCATGCACTGGATTTGTATATGAAGACTTTGTCTCTGCATTTGCATGCTCTACCTCGGCATCTGCATGCTCTATATCTCCATCTGAGTGTACTGATTCATCATCTCGGACATGAGGTAGATAAAAGGTGTATGCATGCGGCAATTGAGGTGCATGCGAGAGACTTTCCTCAAAGTTAACACTTTGCTCAATGATGAGCTTTTCCGTAGAGGAAATCAGGAGTCGATATCCCTTCACATCATCAGGGTATCCAACAAAGATGCACTCAATTCTTTGTGGATCAAGAGCTTTCCTCTTTTCAGAGGGGATCCTGGCCCATGCTCGGGAGCCGAAAACACGGAAGTGGGTGACCTCCAATTTAGTGCCGCTCCAAGCTTCAAAGGGGGTCTGATCCTTGACAGACCTATGAGGAGATCTGTTCTAGATGTAGTTAGCACAATTAAGTGCTTCAACCCATATCTTATGAGGTAGTGACTTAACATGCAACATGCAGGAAGCCATCTCTTTGAGAGATCGGTTCTTTCTCTCAGCAACTTCGTTCTGCTATGAAGTGTATGGAACTGTGTGCTGCAACTGTATGCCGGACTTAAGGCAAAGGTTCTGAAGTGTTGTGTTAACATATTCTCCCCCATTGTCTATACGAAGAGCTTTGATCTTTCTCTCTGACTGTGTCTCAATAAGTGCTTTGAAAAATTCAAAGTGCGTAAAAGCTTCAAATTTGGCCCTGAGAAGATACACCCAAGCATACCATGAGAAATCATCAATAAATGTAAGCACATACCTTGCTTTGTTGATGGAAGGATGAGGAAAAGGCCCCATGAGATCACTATGGATCAGATCTAGAGCAGAGGATGCTCTATGAGTCTTGCCGGTGTCAAACTTTTCTCTAGGATGTTTGCCAAGGACACATCCTTCACAAACTCCTTTGGAGAAATTGATATTTGGCAAGCCTTTCACTGTCTCATGCTTACTTAGCTGCTACATATACCTGTAACTTAAGTGACCAAATATCTTGTGCCAAAGCCTACTACTATCATCAGCATGTGTAAGCAATAAGGAGGATTCAGAGTCAATAAATTCAAAAAATGTATATTGTCTAGCTCCATTGTTTACCTCACCAGTTGCAATTTTGGAGCTGCTATGTAGGTCATATATGTTCACTACATTTGGAGTGAATTCCACTCTCTTTCCCGTGCCAGAATGAGTGATCTGATAAACTGAAAGCAAGTTTATCGAAAGTTTTGGAACATGAAGCACATCTTCAAAGCTTCCGTGTAAAAGTTCCACTCTACCTTTTCCAGTGACCTCAATAGGTGAGTCATCCCCCATGAAAATGGGAGGTCCTTTGCATGCATCCAAAGAGAAATAGACTTCCTTTGTAGCAGCCATATGATGTAATGCACCAAAATCTATAATCCATGCATCAGGGGAAGAGTTAATTGCAACTAAAGCATGAAAATTGTTACCTTTCTCATGTGGCGGATCTTAAGTTTTCTTCTTGGCGCCTTGAGGGATGTGGTCCCCAAGGTTGTGCTTCTGAAGGATTTCTGCCATTTGGTCAATTGTTTCTTCATGCAGGAGGATTCCGAATGGAATCCTCAGTGACATTATGTGCATTTGTCTCATTTCTTCTCTTTCTCCTTTCTGGAGCCGGAGGAGTCATTGAAGGGCTTGGTGTACCCTTCCTTCTTTGGATGGGAATGCACTTTTCCCTTGTCTTTTTGCTATTGATTTTTCTGATTTTAATCAGATCTATGATTTTTATTGTTGCTGCCATCATGCACAACAAGTGCATGTGCTTTTGGAGTTTTGATTTTCCCCATGCCAATGAGTTTATCTTGCTCAAAAGTGAGGGACTCCATGAACTCTTTGAGAGAAGGCATAGTGTAGGATTTATTTGTTGCGAGCCTTACTGAATGAAATGTAGACACAAAGACGGAGTATTCTGGTCCGAGCTTTGACATAATAGAGAGAACATGGCGACTCTCCTTCTTGGATTTGTCAATTCCACAACCCTTGAGTTGCTGCAATAAATCATTATATTTTGTGAAGAAGTCTTGAATTCTGTCATAGTTCTGTGGATCCAATGAGAGCAGTTCCATTTCGAGCAGATGCCTTTTCATCTCTTCTTGTTTCCCATAGAGATCTTCAACCTTTTTTCAAATCTCATTGGGAGTATTGCAGGTAGATAGATGAAACTGCAACTCTAGGGAGATGCACATGCATATGGATCCGTGGGCCTCATCCATGCGGTTGAGGTACTTGGATTTCTCTATGGTTGAAGTGGGTTCCACTTCTGCAGCCATGGTAATCCTGTACAACCCTTTCTAACGAAGGTATCGAGCCATTTGGTCCTTCCATTCGTGATAGTTGTACGGTGTTAGGATCGATGCTTTGGGAAACTCCATTTTTCTGTTGATCTTTGATCTCCAAGTGGTAATACCCGCAAAATAAAATACTGGTGCATTTTTATCTAGCAACCTGCGAGCTCTGATACCATGTGAACGTGTTAGAAACCCTGCACAGATGAATCTAGCTAGTAAAGGTTGAACACACAGCTTTGCAGAGCAAAAACACTAAAAAGAAATCGAAAGAACAAAAAGAATGATTGATTCAGAAAATATGTTACAATGCTCATGATATAGCAATATTGGGTGAAGATCCCAAGATAATGCGCCATAATGGTGATCAATGAAAGGATTAAACACCTACGGCAAGTTCCAGAGAGAACTAGCCAGTTGCGGAGTGAAAGGAGGAGCAAATCAGGGAGTAAATCATGTAGAGGAACTAGCGAGTGGCGGAATGAAAGGAAGAGCAAATCATGCAGAAAGAATCTTGCATGTAGTCCCATGCTCTAACTAAGTGTCCGCATATGCGAGTAATGAAAGTCCTAGGTGTGTAGTACCTCCAACACTACATTCTTGAGTATAAAAAGTGAATCGTAATGGTTTAAAGGACAACGGGATAATTAATGTTAAAATTTTTACAAAATCACGATATGTCCATTGTAATACGTAACTATACGTAACTATTGAGAGGCCTTTAAAATACCTAGCGACACCGGGTGAACTTTTCCTGATTAATAAATCACATTAACTACATTAATGAAGAAGTTAGAGCTTTCACAGAATCAGGATACAAACATCGTAACTACGGGGAAGCCTTCAGGAAAGTCACACTCTGCTTTTTCTTTCATTTGAACACATTTGTGATGAATTTAAATATTTTTTGGGTAATTTTTTTAATATTTATTTATCAATGTTCCACATATTACACAACCTTCTCTAAAACTCCATGATTTACGGTCAAATGTAGCATAACAGGATTTGGAGAAAATTGATGGAAGCTCGATATCCAGAGGAAAAACTTGTAAAACAATTTTGAAAGTCATTTGCAGAAATTAAATTAGTTAGCAGCAGAAATTATTTAAAGAGGATCTTTATGAGTGCCAGTCTAAGGATCTTCAGAGTAGCGGTGACGTTGAAAGAGAAAATGGCACACTCAGTTGTTTGGCTTCTGTCTCGACGTGACAAAATAATGGCACGCCTATCCACTCCTGCTTTAGTCCGCCGAGATTTATCAGGGGAGCATTTAGGAATCTGTCTATGTCAGAATCTGACAATTCAATCTCATTGTTGGCCACCCATATTATAGTTTGATTAGTTTGATGGTTAGATATAAACAAGTATAAATTTAAAGGCAATGCAGATATATATATAGCATGATTGTATTAACTGTTTTATTGATAACTAATATTTAATAGGTCATAGGCTTATAGTCAGATCATTAGATTTAAACAAATATAAATTTATACAGTTTGACTGCATTAATAGTTCTATAGATTGGGAATTTATAAATTGGAAAATAAATCCGTTGTTAATGTAGTGATCATCCATCGTTAAATTGTTGATGTAAAAAAAATTTCAACTCGTTTTGGTTTTGGTTTTATTGTACAGAATGTGGATTGCCACCTTGAAAATATTGACATTTTAAAGTTAATGACCAGTGTAAAAGTCTGTTAAATGATAGAAACCCTATAATATTTTTTTTAGGGGAAACAAGGCAATAAATAAGGAAATAAACAATGAGAGATAACGTTCATTACAGAGAAACAGTTATATTTTCACCAGCATCTTCACCGTTTTGAAGTCACCCTTTAAAGAAATAATATTTTTTAAAATATTATGTTGACATTTAGAATAACTATAAGATAGTGATATATTCCTATCAGGCATATGGACCAAGTACATTTGATCTAATCATCTGGAATTATTTAATTTATATACGTGCGGATCTAATCTCCCACTGATATGAAGGATGGATTTTTAATTTGAATTCCGGCGCTATAATTATGAGTGGCTTTAAATGGTTTGGCAAACGTCTGCTTCAAAGTCATCCTTTACTACTTGTTCAAAGGAGCTCTCCACTAGGTTCTCAACACTTCTAGGCCCCGAACCATAGCCAGAACCCGAACTACCATGCCGTGAACCTCCCCATGGAGGCCATCTTTGTAGCAATACACCTCTGAACAATATCAATCTTTTGATTAACTGATCGAAGCTAGCTACAATATATAATAGCCTCATCAATCCCAACATTCTTCTCGATCTTATTTTTCATAAATGAAAGATGATTCAGAGTCTTGCCAATGTCAATTCCCTCCATATTTCTTACCGCCAAAAATAACCAGGATTGTAATGTGATGGTACCTTCTTCCGCACGAGGAATATCTATATTAAATATTCTCGTGAGAAACCAAAACCTCGAAGCCCACCTTTCCTCGTACATGATTTCCATTCCAAAAACACCACACTTGTGCTTTAACTCACAACCTACCATCCTCGCTTCCAAGGCATTGCTAAGGGG
This sequence comes from Pinus taeda, assembly GCA_000404065.3. Lineage (NCBI taxonomy): Eukaryota > Viridiplantae > Streptophyta > Pinopsida > Pinales > Pinaceae > Pinus > Pinus taeda. The sequence continues at coordinate 85,871 of APFE030716605.1, read as the reverse complement.
CCTAGGGGAGTTGGCCTTCTTAACTACCATCTTAATACTCTGATGACCTGTACCTCCGCAGTACACATCGACCTGTTGCAACCGATTAGGGGATGTGACATGAGGACTTGTTTTCATATCATTATTGGTGCGCAATGAGTGGAAAAAATGAACTTTATCAATTTTTTTTAACAAATAAATAATTCTTGCCATGATTGAGGAGGTTTCATCATCGATGAGATTGCCGTTCTTGAGGATCTTTACACATTTTGGGATAATAATCATGGAGTCGCCAACTATAGAATTTTGTTTATACCATTAGCCAAACTTATTTTCAAACCTTGCCAAAGCGAAAGGGTTTCTACCTGATTATTTGTAGTAGTGCCAAGACCCCAAGCATACTTTACTTATGTTTTTTCTTCGAGGTTGATAATTACCCCTCCTGCTCCAGCCTCCCCCCATAGGTTTTACTATTACTCCTATGGTTTATAATATCAATCTTAGGGTTTAATATTAATTCCTTAAGTTTATAATTTCTTAGGTTTATAGTATTAATCCTTTGGGTTTATTAATCTTAGGGTTTATGTTCCTACGATTTAATATTAATCCTAAGGTTTTATTTTATTCCCTTGGGTTTTTAATATTATCGCTTGAGTTTTTATTCACATACATTTATAATGTTAATCCTAAGGTTTATAACATCAATATGAGGGTTTAATATGTATTTTACAGTTTATATCGCTTCGGTTTATAATATTAATTCCTTGTGTTTAATATTATTCCTACGGGTTTATAATCCCTTAGGTTTATCAGTCCCTTGCGTTTATGATATCAATCCTTTAGGTTTATTAATTTAAGGTTCATATTCCTAGGGTATAATATTATTCACAAGGTTTATAATATTAATCCTAGGGTTTAATTTAAATCTTTTGGATTTATAATCCATTGGGTTTATAATATTCTGTCAATATGAAAATCAACCATGGTCAACAATGGCCAACCGTGTTTATTTTAGGGTTTATAATATTTATCTTAGGGTTTATATACATTGGGTTTACAATATTAGATCGTTAGGTTTAATATTATTCCCTTTGAGTTTATAATCCCTTGGGTTTTTATTGTTAATCCATTGTGTTTATTAGTCCCTCTAGTTTATAATATCAATCTCTTGGGTTTATTAATCTAAGGATTCATATTCCGAGGGTGTAATATTATTTATAGGGTTTATAATTTAATCCTAGGATTTAATATAAATCCCTTCGATTTATAATCGTGGTCAACCATGATCAACGATGGTCCAATGTTACATTATGACAAAGATTGTCTCAATATGAAAATAAAAAATGTTCAACCATCATCAACCATGGTCATCCATGGTCAACCATGGTCCATTATGATATTGTAACAAATATTTTCTCAATATGAAAATCAACAATGGTCAACCATTTTCAATCATGATCAACCATGGTCAAATGTCGCATTGTGACAAAGATTATCTCAAAATGAATACCAATTATGGTCAATATGAAAATCAATCATGGTCAATCATGGTCACTATGAAAATCAATCATGGTCAATCATGGTCAATCATGGTGTAACGTCACATTGTGAAACTTTTGTCTCAATATGAAAATCAACCATTGTCAACCATGATCAACCATGGTCAATCATTACTAACCATGGTTCAATGTTGCATTGTGACAAATATTGTCTCAATATTAAAATCAACCATGGTCACCCATGGTCAAAATCATCAATAGCCATGGTCACATTATGACAAAGATTATCTCATGATCCAATGTCATATCGTCATGACCATGAGCATCCATGGTCAACCATGGTCCAACGTCGCATTGTGACAAAGATTGTCAACATCAAAATCAACCATGATCCACCAAAGTCAATCATGGTCAACCATGTTCAACCATGGTCCAACGTCACATTGTGACAAAGATGCTCTCAATATGAAAATCAATCATGGTCAACGATTGTCCAAAATCGCATTGTGACAAATATTGTCTCAATATGAAAATCAACCATGGTCAACGATGTTTGTGTTAGGGTTTATAATATTTATCTTAGGGTTTATATACCTTGGGTTTACAGTGTTAATCCTTTGGGCTTTTGAGCTTTTAGTATTAATGCCTTGTTTTTATTAGTTTCTTGGGTTTATAACATCAATCTCTTGGGTTTATTAATCGAAGGGTTCATATTCCTACGGTATAATATTATTGATAAGGTTTATAATATTAATCTCATGGTTTAATATAAATTCCTTTGGTGTATAATACTAATCATAGGGTTTATATTACTAGGATATAATATTAAGCCTAAGGTTTAAAAATATTAACCCCTTGGGTTTATTAATTTTAGGGTTTATATTCTTATGGTTTAATATTCATCCTAGGGTTTAATGTTATTCCCTTGGGTTTATAATCCCTTGGGTTTATTAATCCATTGAATTTGTAACATTAATCGTACGGTTCATGTTGTGAATCTTCAAGTTTAATATTTATTTTAAGGTTTATAATATTTATCTTAGGGTCTATATCCTTGGGTTTATAATATTAATCTTTTTAATTTAATATTATTCCCTTGGGTTTATAATATAATCTTTTTTAATTTAATATTATCCTTGGGTTTTAATTCTGTTTTATATTAATCTATTTTTTAATATTTAATCATTCAATTTATTACATTTATAATATTAATCCTATAATTTATATTCATGAGATTTAATGTTAATCCTAACATCTAATGCTATTCCTTTTAAGTTTATATATTAATGATACGAAATAATCCTTTGTTTCCAATATGGTGGATATTGTATTTGATAATTCCCATAATAATTACTTAAACAAGTAGTGTAATGGTATAACACCAGGGCAGTTCAAGAAATCAAGGCAAAGGTAAAATCATTGCCCATTTTATATATTGCAGATGATGAAGCTTTCAAGATTGTGGAATCTGATGCCAGTAATATTGGTTGGGGTGGAATTCTGAAACAAAGGATTGGTGAAGAGGAACAAGTAGTTCAGTTTGCCTCAGGTGTCTGGAACCCAACTGAACAAAAATATTCTGTTATTGAAAGAGAGGTAAAAGCTGCTTGGAATTGTATCAGCAAATTTGCAGTTTATCTTATTAATAAATCATTTCTCCTCAGGACAGATGCCTCAGCCTTGAAGAAAGTCTTGGCTAAAGATATTAAGAAACCAGAAGAAGCAAAGTTTGCCAGATGGCAAGCATTATTTGCAAATTTTGATTTTTCTGTTGAGCACATTAAAGGTGAACAAAATTGCCTCCCTGATTTTCTCAGCCGAGAATATCTTGAAAAAGATATTGCACAAGTTATGATGATTGTCACTGAATGGGATCCAAGCTAGAAATGTGAAGTTTTGAGAACTATCCCAGATAACCAAGACTGGGAAACATACAAAAATAGCTGGAAGCCTACATGGCAACTACGGAATACAAAAGTTCTTGATGCAGATCTCCAGCCACATGCAGATCTTCAACATTATGTCCCAGAAAGAAGAATATATCCAAAAGGAAGAAAATGGATCCATGACATGATATATACTAAAGCAAAGGCTGATGCAAGGACAACAAGAGAGGCATTAGAATCAAATTTCCATGACATTGGACGGATTGGTCACCACGGCGACAGCAATACCAGAATATATGGGGCATACTTTTGTATTTATCGTACAAGAGATTTATGGGAAAATCTTTCATACATCCAGCAAGGAGCAAGATGGCCAAGAAATGACCCAAAGATAATATTCCCAGATACAGTCTACAATTTCCAGGATTATAAAAAGTTATGGTGGGATTTTATGAATGTAGATGATAAAACAGACACCCACTATACAAAATTAAAATTCAGCACAATGGCAGCCTCACAAAATAATCAGCAATGTGGTTCAGAAATTGGTGGACAGATTACGGAGTCAACAGAACAGCTATGGATCCTGTGTACCATGAAGGATTTCAAAGAAGACACTGTCAGAAATGTTTTGATTACAACATTGGAGATTGCTATCATCGCATCTACAACACAGTCAGAGAAATGACAGTCAAAGAGTGGGACCCATTCCACATGACTAATTATGCTCTCCATGAATATATGGTAGATCATTTAGAATGGTGCGTGCTAACCAAAGTGCAACATCAGATCATACTGGGAAAACCAATGATTGTCCGGCGGATATATACTAAGGCTTGTGATGATTTGCTTTACAAGAGGGAAAGATTCCCTGATTTTTCTTTATTTTGAATAAGTACCAGTCACAAGGGCTTAATTGTGGCCAGTGTTCCCGTGGGCTTTACTGTTCAAAAGCCTCCACAGTGTAAATATTCTCTCATAGTCTTTTCTCGTGGGCTTTTTGTACAAAAGTATCCACTGTGTAGCCCACTATAGGCCTGGTTTTAGTACAAGAATCTTTTCTTTCAAAGATTTATCACATGCATTACCCGAAAGCAATAATTCGGCTTGGCCCGAATATTTGTGCGGACGTTGCTTTGATAAAAAGACAAAAATGAAATGATTCTTGAGGTCCTTTCGGTCTGCATAACAGTAATGTTTGTCCCCCCCTCTATTACTATATAAAGAAGGGTAAGGCTCATTACGAGGGCATCGGGTCTTAGAGTTATTGAGTCTTAGTCTTGAGTGTGTTTGAGTCGAGTATTCTCCTGCTCTGCATCTGCGGATATTCAATCCGATCTACTTGCATCACGAGTAATTACTCAAAGTCCTTAGTTGATTCGAGAAGCCTGCGTATCAGTGTGCTCGGCACTGGTAAGAACCTAAAGTGGCCGAATCATTAGAAGAGTCAAGTTTGGTGTTTGAAGTCTGATTCTGAGATAGAGCCTATATCTTGCCAGAAGCCTCCGGTAGTAACTTGCTTATGATTAAGCTGTGAAAAGTCCGGAAAAAGCAAGACTAGTCTGTTTCTAGAAAGAATCAACGTCTGTAAAAGCTCTGAGAGCATTCTGTAAGAAGTTTTCATTCTGAAATAAAATGAGTATTCCATTTTTATCCTGAGTATCTCTATACATTCATAAAGAATCCGCTGTGATAGTAGTTCTGTCTGTGCTTTCGTCCGAAGTTCGCAGGAAGTTTGCCAAAAGATCGAAGGGACGCCAAGACCGTGTAAGGCGAGGAAGCCGTTGTGAAGGTCGCTAGTGCGAGAAAGATCTGAGTAGGTTCACCACTGGTTCACCAGGAGTTGGCTATCAGAAAGAATTTACAGACACAGAAAAAGAGCAAGCTTGTGACAGAAGCCCCTGCTAGAAATTGCCATGCCCTTTTTTCCAACATTTAAGTTGATGATATGTGCATTCAACATACTTCTTATATGCGGCTAATAAGGTCAACTCCATTAATACATTTACTATTTTAATAGACTATAGGCCATGTACATTATCGTAAGTATGATTCATTTATAACCTTAAGGATACAAAATGGTATATCTGTTTGCACATCGCTCATATTAAAATGTCAATTAGCAAGGAACTGTTCGTAGAAGTTTATGATTTTATCACTTTTGCGGGTACTATTTTAGCTCTTTTTTCTAATTATTAGATTATGATTAAAATATCCTACAAGTGAACTCAACTATGCCAATTTTATCAGATCACCATTACCAATATTGGTAGTTAATCAATATTTCAATTTTCACCTAATATCAACCTAATGTATTTCACACTTTATGAAATTTTACTTTGAATCTTCCTTCAACACTGCAGGTTTCTAATTCAGATTTCAATACTGTAGGATTTCTAATTTAAATTTTGAGATTCTTCAAGTCTTATACATACTGCTAATTTAAAGTTTATTGGCTCTCCGGTAAGTAGCTAATATCACTTTTAATCATTATTTTGAAATTCTATTATCACTTAAATGAGGTCTAGTATATTTAAGAGCACAACTTTCTACTCATGTATCCCTTGTTGATTTCATTCCAAGGCTGGTTCTAGTCTCTTATTATATTATTTCCACTCATTTTCTTTATTGGAATCTATTATTGATTCCATTATATATTTCTCTCATGTTGAGTATTCCTTTAAATTCCCTAAATCAAGGAGGTTATTGATTTCAACTACCTAGTTTTTTGGTAGCAAATCTTACTTTCTCATAATTTTATCAGTTATTCTAATAATTACATTCAACAAATTGAAAGGTGTACTATTGAAAATCTAGATACTATTAACATTTTTTTTTTCATAGTTTCATTTCAGTTGTATCTCTATAACCACTAACTATTCTCAAGAAACTTTTTTTGTCCTTTTCCTATCCATGTTATATATAATGACCTATCTTTGATCATCATATTGTATGCTCCTCTCTTACTTAATCAACATGTTCTGCAAAATATTGACTATTCTGAATTTCCAACTTTTGTTCTTACTTTAGCTTACTATGAGAACATATAGTAGCTTCTAAGTGTTACCAAAATTCATATAACATTGACTATATAAGATTACTATTTCCAATTTTCACTTATCAAAGGTTCATACATCTAGTAGATATATTAGGCATTACCATCATATTCCAACCTTCATTTCTTGTGTAGAAATATGTACAACACACTTATCTATTTAAAGTACACATTTTCCATATCACATTTCAGAGATTTGAGTGTCTCCCTTCACTCTTTAGCATTAGATGCCTTATATTTTCCGACCTTGTAGCCTTATTCAAGATTGTAGTTATTAATAAATTTACCATAGCACCTCAACTTTTGGTCACTTTAGATCCGAAATCCAACAATTTTACAGTTACATATGTTTACATCAAATAGTGACAGACGATTCTTTAGTCTTAGTACTTGGAAATAATGCTCTAATCACCCTATGTCCATAGAGATAGATCATATCAACCAATTAAACACATCCTCAATTGATCGAAATTAATAAGTATTATCACATTTAAGTTTTATATATGAAACAAGAAGTTGTAATTATATAGTTTGGCATTTGTGTGCATCCACTCCCTCTCAGAGCTACCATGTATTTCCCTCATGCTTGAAATGAAGTTCATATATTTTCAAATTTATCTCTGTGATATTCTCAAATTCATCTATAGGTTTTTATTTAAAACTTTTCGGAGCTAAACTCAATTTATTGCTTATAACATTTCTTAAACCCTAATTTCCTTATTCTTCTACTAATAATGGTGAATTAATAGTGACAAGATCAACGATTTATGGAAATCTTTACTAGTACTCTACACTGGCTTTACTAGAGGTAAGCATGCTAGCATAAAGTCGATATGAGTGATTTTTATAGGATGAAAAGAGAGGTTTGTAGATCAGTATGATAATAAAATATACATAATTTCTAACAATTTGCATTGTCAACTTCACTCTTCATACGAATTCTAAAATAATATATTAGAGAGCAGTAATATGAAACTTTCATATCCACCTCTATAAATTTCTCAGCACTATAATAGAAACTATGCTTACATTGATATATAAAATCCTTAGAAGTTATATAAACAACATTGTATCTTGAACATAGTGATTCCTCCACCTACCAATTAACAAGAAGATAACACAGAAAAAAGGTCCATATCTTTAGGAAAAAAATAGTCATTCTGACTCCAATCTGAACAATCAAATCCAATCATAATTAAGTGACATGTTTAAATCCCACAACACCATATAAAGATAAATGAAAACTCTTATTTCAGCCTGCTATTGATTTAACATTACTTTTTCTAGCAAGGACTTGTCACATGCAAATCTATATTCTCTCTGGGGTGTTAATGAGAATTCGTTAAGTCCTAGCATGAGGCTCATTTCTTTTTAGTACTCTTAATGGTGCTGATTATTTTTTTATGAATACCCAAAGTTGATACTCAGCCTACGGGAATTTTTATCCAATCAATCTGCATACATACCCACTCATTCCATTATCTATTTAGCCTTTTATTTTTGTAGATATACCCTTAAATCCACCGACACTAGTATGCTTGGTTGTTCAAGAAATGTTTTCACACCTCCTTGACCGATGTGGGTTCGTTCCTATATATGTGTCTGTAATAATTAGAGAAGCTAAGTTATTATTTTTCTCCCCCCTTTCTGCACCCAATCATCACTGATCAAAAATGTGGTAAAAGGTATTCATACAGGTTGGTGTGCACTTGATTTTGTTGGGTGTACTTTTCCACTAATAGGTTGTTTCTAATGAAGGTCACTCATTCTTATTTTTCTTGTGGTCCCAATCTAGGTGTAGTTGTTTAAGGGTTGCTGAAATGTTGCCTCTAAAGGCTAGCTTCTAATGTCACCATCAAGAAAGTGATGGAAACATATTTCAACCTTTGTACTTCACCATTTTCAGGCTTATGGTAATGCCCATTAGGCCCAGTGGTTGAGTCTATGCTATGACAACACTTGTCATGAACCTTGTTTATACAATTTAGTTTTTATTTTCTTTACCACCTTTTGTTACACATTAACTATGCTAATAACTTACTTATTGTGGTCCTAGTGATATTAGGACTATTCCTATCCCACTTAGGAACTACTACCTTCCTATAATGTTGTTACATTCCTATAAAGCTTTATAGGGCTTCTTAGGTTTCTATGTATACATTTTACCCTTAATGATTTACTACAACCTTTGGCAACTACTCTACATCTCTTGGGTCCTAATGCATTCTTAGTAATGTGGATCTATGACTAGCTTCGAAAACCAAGTAAAAATAATAGATATGCACATAATTATATGAATGTATATACAACTATTGCACCCCCACTTGGCTTATTTTTATTTCAACATATTAATGGTTGGGATTTACATCTCTCCGTAGTTTTCACCTTAAATAATAATCAAATGTAGTTTACTAACTATTTTGTGGGCTCCACTATTGATCTATACTGCATGCTAGCTGCATTTTTTATTGAAGGAATTTAATGGACATAGAGTACCCTTGAGCATATCACATCGAATGTGGTTATGCCACGTCTCCAACTTCACATGTAGATCACATGGCTTGGAATGGTTGTGAGTTGGATTTTTTTATGGATGATTCTAATTCTTCAAGGCGATATAATCGTCGTGGTTTGTTGGGCGAACCTTAACCATTTATCCTCCTTTACTCCTTGTTCATTTACACATTGACTGATTGAGCTCCTCCTTTGGTTAAATATAGACAACTACTCCCAGGCAGGCCTCGAATTTCAAATTCCCTCTGCCCATAAAATGAAAATTTCATGACGTTTTTACATTTTACATGCCCTTCACTTTACGTTTTACGCCAATAAACCGCCCTTTCATACTAATAAACTAAAATAGTAGCATTGGATCTTCCCGCATTGAACTCTTATATATAATAATCAATAAATAATTCTATATTTGTTCATAAAGCTTCAAAGTAGAATCATATAGTTTTTGCATAGATGCTAGTGAGTAGTGTACAACATCCACAGTGTTAGCATGGACATCCAATCCTCTAATGTGAGTATAATACTAATCATATTACACTATATGATGTTGAAAATATTGTGAAATTATGGTAATTTACTAAAAATAACAGCTACTAGCATTTATTCATGCGTAACACAACATTCTTTAAACCAAATTACCAAAGTTGCGCTTATAATTGCAAAGTTTTAGACTCCACATAGATATATCCATCTCTAACAAAAACAAATGACTAAAATATCAACAGGTGATCCCCAATCTGGAAAAATATATCAATAGGTGATCCCCAATCTAGACAATCTTCAAGTAGTAGGAAACTTGAAGGAAAATATGGACAATGTGGACTTTTAGTTAACCATTCAAATATAATTTTTCACCATTAAAGCAAGAGGATTGAACAAATACAAATTGTTCTTGTAAATTTATCTTTGGGCTGACAATTGGATTATCCCAAATGATGCTAGAACATTAATTTAGGATTTTTTTACACAGATTCAAGACTAGAGTTCAATTCATAAATTCTTCTCATTCGTGCACAAATTAGATTGAAGCGATTTTCCTCATAAACTCAGAAATAAGGAAGGGAAAATTATGATCACTAACATTTTTCATTTTTCTAAGAAGGCTCGGAAAATTCTAATCACAGACCTTTTTCATTTTTCCAAAAAGGTTCAGAAGATTCATTCAAATCACGCACATTTTTCATTTTTCTGTAATATTTTATGTAATCACACACAAAATTTTATTCTTCTATAATATTTTATGTAGTTTTACTATTAACAACACATCTGAAACAATGCGAAACAATGTACAGAGGACATAATGTTCAAACATTTGTCAACCCGAAAACATTATTTTTAACATATTCTGGTCTATATGTATATTATATATGAAAATTTTCAATCTCCCCTCACTAACAGACTCGAATTCTAGTTTTATTACAATTTCCAGATAAAAAAAAAAAACAGGATCAGTTTGACTAAAATTAAAAAGATTTTTTTTTTTCATTTTTTCAACTTAATTAAATAAAAATAAAAATACAACTAACACTAGTTAGTTTTTAAAATTACTAGTTTTGTTATTTAATTTCATCCATCCAAAAAAATAAAATGTCTCACTAATAGAAAAAAAAATTAATTTGGTTTTCATTTTTTAACTTAATTAAATAAAAATAAAAATACAACACAACAGTTAGTTTTCAATCAATCATGCCGATTTTAGCAGAAGTCATTTATTGTTGTACACCGCACTACCATACTCAAACAAATCTAGAATTACAGAAGTCAAGAAACAAAATAAAGAAATTTAACGACACCATGCATCATTGTATGTGGGTAAAAATAGTGGAATAGTAGTCTATCATATTTATATTCCAAATTTATAGTGAAAATATTTAAACAATGAAAAGCATGCAAATGTAGTATAAATAAAAGACTTAGTGGAATTTTTCCAAACTATAGTGCAATTCATTGAAATTCAAACTTTTTAGAGAGAATACAAAAAAGTTTTTAATAATAGATCGCAATTATACTTCATTTAAAGTCAATATTTCTACTTGAAAAGGGATATCTTAACATAACCTAGAAGAAATTTCAAAGCTCAAGAATCCTTCTTGACTTTGTATTAGTCCATACCTCATATAGTACATACCAATACACATTAGATGATTTAGGTCCATTCAAATATATTCTCATTAAAGCATCGAGTGTATCCAACCCTAGCCTTCATTTTCTGATGTCCTTGATGATGTTTTTCTTAGAAAATCCCCTTTCACAATCTACTATACTTGCAGGAATAGTAAGCATGGCTTGCGATAATTTCATCATATTAGGATAAGTTTTGTGGCATTGTTTTGTGTTACGAAAGACTTTCCATGATTCTTTCATAGAAAAGCCCTCACAAGCCAGATTTAATGAATCAACAAAAGGGTGCGACTCTCTTTTACAAGCTTTAACATTAAATAAAGCTACAAATCCAACATTAATTGATATGGTATGTTGCGAATGTTGAAAAATATTTAAAAGCCAACGTTCTGAATTTTTCTCATGATTACGATGCTCTTCTGGATAATAGCAAGGGCTGAACAATTTTGCTGCATTAAAAAGATGAAGGTCTGGAAATCTTTGATTTAAAGAGTCTACGAGAGTCTCTATATAAATCTTTGTGAGTTGTTGCCAACTCTCTTATGTACCTTCAATAGAAGGTTTCATAGATTGTTTCCTTGCTTCATTGTATTCAATATCCATGACTGAGATAGAGATGTATCATAATTCATGTCTATCTACCAATGTCCCTTCATATTTAATATCAATGTATCCATTTTGAGAATCACTTAAAAATTCTGAAGGATAAATTGTGTCTTCTCCAAATGTGTCTTTTCTCAAAAACCATCTAGATAATGTATTTATAGTTACTTCAAGAGCCATCCCAATAGTTGTAATGTCTACATTTTCTTCTTGAAAATTCATATTCAAGTTGTTAAATTCCCCTAGAACATCAGCAAGCATATGTAAACAATAATGGATAGAATATATCTATGCCTTATCGTACCATGCTAAAGTTTTTTTTTCATTTTTCCACAAAGTTAAAATTGTTGGCATAAGCTTCACAAGCCTTATAATAACTTCACCTCTCGATAACCATCTCACTGAATGTATTTGTAGAACATCAAGAACATCAATTTGAATGACTCTAAGCAAATTGTTAAGTTCATTATTTCTTTTCGGGGAGTTTTGAACCCATGAATATACTTTCTTTGTAATTTTTTCAACATGTAATAACTTAGGTATTTTCTTATAAGCATCTGCTATTGCTAAAGACTCATGATGAGCCACACAATGAACTATAATAAGGTTTGGATTGTTCTTTTCCAAAAATGAAACAAGACCATTTTCATGTCCAATCATTGCTGAAGTTCCATCTGTAGAAACAACTATCAAATCTTTATATTGAAGGCTTCTAACGTTTATTAATTGATTGACACTATCATATATTGTTTTTCCTTTTCCATCTACTACATCATTGAGCTTCATAAACTATGAGATAGGTGGACGAAGACCCTTTGAGTCTAAATATGTTGCATAAACAACAAGGTGTTGTTCTAAGGTTCGATCAGTTCTTTCATCAACCATTAATGAGAAGAAAGGGCTTTCCTTCATATTTTTTATCTGAATCTATTCAAGATGTTTTGATATGCAATATAAAAAATCATTTGCAAAATTACGATTTGTGTATGAAGAGTACTCTTGAGACTTTGTCATATATCGATTTTTTGCATCCATTAGAAATTTGAAAAGTTTCTCATACTTTGAATGAGATAAATCTTCTTGACAGATGAAATATGTTAGTTTCATTGTAGAAATCACTCTTTCCTTATTGACATCTTCAAGTTGTCTAATATGATCTGGAATTGGTTTCATCTTTCCCTCTAGAGAATTTATCCATCTTGCCTGCGCATATTTATGCACTAATGATTTTTCATGAGTAACAAGAGCATCATGTTGTAATGTTGTGCAACCATTACCTAAACCCCATGGTCCATTCATCTTATACTTGTCACAATAACTACACTTCGTAGCTATTTTATCATCAAACCTCACATAATACAACCGAAGAAACTTATCTAACTATTCCATATGAAAGTGTCTTTTTGTTTGCATTTTCATTTTTGAATTATTAGCAACTTCTTCTTCAACTACATTTGTTTCTTCATCTAGGTCACGATGAGAAGAAATTCAAAAAATTTCATGTAATTGTTGTCCCACATCAGCATTATGGGTTTCTTCAAATGTTTCTAAATTGTTTTGAGTCTTGGAAGTTTTCCCTTTTGTCCATCCATACATTTCCCCAATTGCAGCTTGCAGTTTTCTCTTTTGAGACATTTGTAGATTTGTAATCACCTATATAAAAAATACATATGAAAATTAAAGTTCATTAAATCATACAAATTGGCCAAGTTAATACTTTCTAATAATGAATATTTATTTATTACTTAAAAAAGCATAAACATTGTTAAACCCATTACCCAAAAAGATATTTGTTAAAAAAATATTAAATGTTAAAAAACAAGGTATGAACAATTGCATTTAAAACAAAAGAAATTGTTAAATAAAATTTAACTATTATATATAAGTTAATTCAAAAACATTAATGGCCTTCACACACAAATCGATAATCACGTAAACTTATATCATCACATCTCATTATAAAATAAATTTATATTCATTTCAAACTATTTAAAACCATACATGAAAATTTGAAATGACACTCTTGCAGTTCTAAATTTTATTAATACAATTTTATGAGTTAATAAATAAAATTGATATTCATGGCGAACATTTTCAAAATCTTAAAGTCACACAAATGATAAGTTTTAGGACATAATTTTTCTAGCTCCCTTATAAGATCACAATTCTAAATTTTACTAATATAATTTTATGATTTAAATAAATTAATATTCTTGCAGAATGTTTCCAGAAATCTTAAATATCACAGAAATGATAAGCTTTCAGATAGGAATTCAAGATTACGTTATAAGATGATGAATGATAATGAATGGTTTCAATTTTGCATTCGCGTCCCTGTAAATATAGAAAGGATAAGGATAAGCTTTCAGATAGAAATTTCAGATCACATTATAAGATAATGAATGATAATGAATGGTTTCAAATTTCAATTTTGAAGTCATGCCCCTGTAAATTTCAGCCCCTGTAAATTCAAAGTCTTCAACTTCCCATTCCACAAAGCTACTGAATAACATTAAACCTCTTATCCACTCCAATTTTGAAAATTCAAATACCAAATAACATAAAACCGTAAAACACATAATAGATTAGAATACAAAAAATAAAATACACACCTTTTTTTCTTGAATTTGAGGGTTTATCGCTTTGAACCTGAGTTTGAACTACTCCCGAAGCTGGTTGGAAGAAATCACACCTTAATTTACTTCAAAATTTCGTGAAGGGTTGGATACCATATCAAAATGTATGTGTTTTTCAGGTTTTACAATAACTAACTACATAAGTAAATAAAGCAACCACGCCTTAATTTACTTTAAAATTTCCTCAGGGACTATATACCATATCAAATTTGACATAACTTGTAAGTATTTTTCATGTTTTACAATAAATAAAGAGTACATACCTCATAGGTTGATGCCACTAGTCTAGTAGTTTTGAACAAGAAAACATGCCATATTCAGATGCTAACAAATTCAACACTATAGTAGAGTAAAAATAAATTCAAAAGCAACAACCCCTTAATTTACCTCGGGTAAAAACAAATTCAAAAGAAACCATGCCTTAATTTAATTCAAAATTTCGTGAGGGGTTGTATAGCATATCAAATTTGACATAACCTGTAAGTATTTTTCATGTTTTATAGTAAATAAAGAGTACATACCTCATAGGGGGATGCCACCAGTCTAGTAGTTTTGAAAAAAAAAGCATTCCATATTCAGAGGCTAACAAATTCAACACTGTAGTAGGATAAAAACAAAATCAAAAGCAACCATGCCTTAATTTACTTCAAAGTTTCCCAAGGGCTATATACCATATCAAATTTTACATAACTTGTAAGTATTTTTTAGGTTTTACAATAAACTAATGGCATAAGTAAATAAAGTGTACATACCTCATAAGCTGATATTAGGAATCTAGTAGGTTTTAAGCATGCCATATTCAGAAGCTAACAAATTCAACACTCAACATTGCAATAGGGTAAAAACAAATTCAATAGTCAAGTAGTGTAAATTAAATGATTGCAGGTATGTTATTTCTTTTCCCAATTAGAAAGAAAGAGCAATCACAGAGGAAAATTTAAGGCCATAAAACACATAATTCATCAAACCACATATGGTTAGATGCGAAAGGTGAAAGTGGTAACATGACCATGCTAAATTCTAAAGGCGAAAGTGGTAATTGGACCCTGGTAAATTCTAAACTAGACCCTGATAAATTCTAAAGGTGAAGGTGGTAAGTGGACTAAGTGGACCCTGGTAAATTCTAAAGTTGTTTCGAAAGAGAGTGAAATGTGATGCTAGTAAATAGGTTATTAAATTATGTCGTCAACAACCAGAGCTTGGAAAAGAGTGAAATTTGATGCTAGTAAATAGGTTATTAAATTATGTCATCAACAACCAGAGCTTGAAAGAATATAGCACGCTATCCATAGCCTTGTCATAGCTTTGTAGTCCAAACTCTGTAGGTATAGAGCAATCCAATTGGATCACCCATGATTATATTTTTTTAAACTCAACCGTAGTTATAATAAATAATTTTGGGAATTAGTAAATTTCGGTATTTGTAAACTCAACCTTAATTATAATAAATCATTTTGGCGATTAGTAAATTCTGATACAATAGATTTTTACGATTTAGATTTTTAATTAAACGTCAAAATAATAATACCACAATAAAATTTACACCAACAATAAAATACGTGCTAAAACTTAAAATATGTATTATAAAACGTTAATTTCTAGGCATGCTACCAAGAAATGCCTCAAATGATCGCCATCTCCGCATGGTGGACTCACATACTTTCCCCTCATCATGGTGGAATACATGATTCTACCGAGTGTCTTCTGAAGTAATTCTCTATCACTAGGTGTTGTGAGGAGAAGACATGGAGGGAACCTCAGGTACACTCTCATTTTGATTGTCTCCTTATGAACTTCCTTTGCGATTTTTTGGGTAAGCTCACCGTCTTGGCTGAGTATGCCTTTCTTTTAATTGCATTTATGCTCATTATTTTCACATCTGCATTATACTTGTCCATTATGGTTCAACTAATATCTCTGTAATGTTATCTTCCTATCTGGGTGGTTCTATTTCCTTTCACGAGGTACAAAACCCCTTTTTATCTAGATGACATGTTGGAAAAAATATTTTTGATTTAGAGAGGTGGCAAACAATCTCTTTCTCTTCATCAAGGAAAAAGGAGTTTTTCCTCCATTGTTTTTTAGATGATAAGGCCTCTAATTTTCTATTTGTTCGAGGATGCTCGTTCTCAATGCCAACAACATATCTATAATGGAAGATTTATATCCACGTTAATAATTAACAATAAAATACTTTAGAAAGAGAGTAACCATTGAATTTGAAGGGCATTTTTCCATGAGAGACCATTTTACCGGGAAAATACGTTGATTTTTTAGTCCCTGCCCTCCGGGCCTGGCAGGGACTATAGTAATCGGTTTTGGTCGGTGGCATTAGTTTGACACGGGAATCTATAAACTGATTTTTCCTTAAACCAAACTTTCGCGACATGTCACATTAACCGATGCCATATTTTATATTTCCCTATGCTTTTAACCAATGAAACAAAAGTTCATCTTATTTTGCCTCAGTACGAGGTATACCGTCTAAAAAGTTAGGAAAAAAATTAGGAAAGCAGTTCGTTCGTCGCCTGCCTGAAGTAATGCTATCAGAAAGATACCATTAGTTCCCTAACATTTTATGTTAAGGCGTATAAGGCATATATATACATTGGCCTATAGCACAGTGCATGTAGCACAATTATCACCGTTGCATGTACGCCTGCCAGCACATCTAACAGGTGCTGGCTCCTATGGCCTTTCCAAACAGGTGCTGGAACAGGTGTTGGCTCCTATGGCCTTTCCAAACGCTTATTCTCTGCATATTTTAACTCACCATCCCCATTCCTGGATCGTACTGTTCCTCTTCTAGGTATTGTGCCTCTTCTACAGAAAGAGAGGTCAAACGCGCAACATCTGGGCGCAGAAACGCGCAGCATCTGGGTGCAGAGCCTGCACAGGTAATTAACAGAGCTTTATCTGAAATCTGTGTGAAATCAATTAGTATTCATATTCAATTTTTTTTATATATTATATATATATTTATTATTATTTTGTTTTATTACAGGCAGAGCACGGCCCGAGTTCTACGACTACTACAATTATTCATTTTCTACTACTCGAAATTGTTCCTAATCCATTATTAAGATCAATAATTGTTTTCTGGTATATGACACTCACCATGCCTTCTGGATGAGCAGCTCCGAATAGCTTTTAGCTTTTGATCTTCACCCACTGAAGATGTCCACGCCCTCTCCAAATTCGCTTTCGCCAACTCGTTTTCTGCCAATAATAAGCTCAAGCAAAACGACCCCGAAGATGTATACGTCGCTCTTCTCATCCACTTTCAGAGTGTAAGCGTATTCTGTAAATTCATGAATGAAAATATTAGATGAAAGGGCGGTGGCATAAATCACAGAAAAATGCAACACAGTACGAGATTTCAATTATTGTCCATACTACTAAAATTACTTACCTATTTATTTACGTCAAGTTGATCTTTTGGATGACTATGAGAGCTTGGTACCGGTTCATCTCTGGTTAGCGTTTACTATTCATCAGTAATTGCATTCTTATGATGGCATAATTTCTTCAATTAAAAAAAAAACATGTACAATTATTGCCATTGAAATTACATCCATTCGAATCCACCGAAATTCGTTAAACTATGAATAGTTCCAGAGAGATATTTCGACATAGATTGAAAGAATGCTGGAATACTCATTAATTACCGCGAATAAACTGAGATTTAACCAGAAGCTCAAGATCACCATATCAGTTTGCTTCGCGGTGTTCTTTTGTACATTGCTGCTTCTGTTCCCAGTGGAGGATCTTGGAAGTTTATCCTTCTGTCTGTCTACTATTTCGTCAATGACTGCCATGGTACTACGTAATTCCTCTACTGAAATCCATGGTGCAGGTAGAAACTAGAATCTAGAAGTTTATCCTTTTTTCTGTCTACTGTTTCGTCAATGACTGCCATGGAATTCATGCCACAGTTGCCTCCAATCGAGCTCTTGAAGAACAATCAAACACATTCCGCCAAATTCAATAATCATAAACACGCCAATGACGATCCTAGCTCTGCTGCAAAGGGCAAAACCAATAAGAAAAACATGCAGGAATCACAAGGGCCAAAGAATTATTCTCGTCAAATCAGTAGTCTATGCAAGGACGGCATATTAAAGGAATCACTGGAGATTTCTGTGGTTATGCAGCAGGAGGCCATCAAGCACATGCTGTTCTGTTGGAAGTATAGAAGTGTAGCTCTCGCAAATTGAGCCAATTTTCAGAAAGAATTGGGAATGAGAAACCTGCGATCGAAACAAGATTTTGAGTAACGCGATTTTAATATATCTCTGATTACACGACACATAGAATTTTGCAAATGGATAGTCTAAGCTCACTGTTTCAAAACCCAGAAATGAAAACTAGGGAAGGGATACCACGTGGATGGTAATATGCCCGAACCAACAGGAAATGTAGATAAAGACAAAACCTTAGGACCCACTAAGTTCCCTGGAACAAGTATCCATACCCTGTGCTGGCAATAAAGACGTACCAGATTTAATTTCCTCCACAGTGCGTTCCAATCCTCCAATTCGCCATCATCTGGTTCACTATTTCTATTTCTACGACCTCGTTTCTTTGTCGTCTTTCGAACTAGAAAACATTGATTAGCAGCTGCAACCAATTCCTCCGAGATCAGGCCTGCTGTAAAAGGGTCCGGTGGGAAGAGCTGGGCGCGACGGAGTTGAAATACTCGAGCCGTAGATGGGTAACGAGTTACCTGAAGGAACTTCAGTCCAGGTTGCGAAATGGAGGAGTTCGATAACAACAGCAGGCTATTCGTGAGGCAAAGGCATTAACCAGCAGCAGGTCTACCTTCCGTGGGCTATAGCACTCTTCAGGGTGGACGACCACGTGTAGTACATGTAGGTTGTTTGTTTGAATGACCACCACAGAGTGTTCATGGTTCGCTCAGCAAATCAGTGTCCAACCAACGCTGCGTGCACTTTTTCTAAGTTATTGAAACATCAAATTTAAAAGATATGGCAATAATTCAATTACTTAAAAACTAAATGTGTAAGAGAAATAGCTTGGGAAAGTTCATTTGTAATGATGAAATAGTTTGGGAAAGTTTGTTTGTAATGAAAAAATGTTTTTAATGAACAAATCTTCTTCTTAGCAGGAAATGAACAAATGTTTTTAATGAACAAATTTCACACCGCGCAATGTTAAAAATTAAGTAGATATGTGGTGCCGCTAAAATGCGTTGTGTGCATATACAAGTATATTGTATCTTTGGAAGCTCAATTCATAGAGGGGACCGTTCAACGCACAAGTGAAAAACAAAAATTTAAGTAACTTAAGTGTTCGAACAGCTGGATCTTGCTC
>APFE030716605.1:14475-35885 GCA_000404065.3 Pinus taeda | reverse complement strand
TTTTATGAGATAAGAATACATAGAAACTCTATCCATTTCCAACTCAACTACCCCCCCAATATATTCTTCCCTCCTCATCTGGTCCTGCCTCGAAACAACAGAGCTCTAGCCAACAAATGAGATAAGCTCGCCATCCACCAACCCTATTTCGGGAGAAGGCACCAGGAGCAAAGCCTATTAAAAATCTTGTAACCCAACATTGAACGAGTTAGTATTATTGCGGAGATTTATGATTGAAAAATTAAGGGTAATTGTTAACCAGAGAATCAGATCTTTCTCAAAGTGTTGCTACACTGCTTTGTAATTATGGACTCTCTTGAGGAGCAGAGTTTTTTCAACTCCACCCATGTCGAAAACACCTACTTTGGACAGGGTGGAGAATTCTATTTCGTTGTCATCCATTACCAGAATTTTAAAGCTTATGCATAATTCATCTTATCTTACTATACACGACTCTTGAATTGGATGTTGTCTGTAAATTTTTCCCTGTCATAATCTCAAAGAAACAAAGTGGTAATCGAGGAAGATACCTAAGTATCAACAACAATTGCAGTGTAGGTAGATCAGAGTGCCACTTTTGTTCGTAGTGGTGGGGTTTATTCCTAAGAGAGGGTCTCCTTTGATTTGTAGAGAGAGAATTTGCTAATGCATTAATGCAATTGGTTTATATTTTTTGTTTCGGGCGGGTGACAATTTTGTATGTGCATGTTGGAAAATGGGCTCATCAATTGGAATTCCATTCAAAGGGTCGTGAATGCTAAGGTATTTTTTTTTCCAAAAAGAGAAAACCAGGAAAAAGAAAAAACCAACATACTTTTTACTAGCAAAAAAAATGTTTACATTATCATAAATAACATTGTTATGCTCCATACACTCGAAATCTACAGTGAGCATTTTATGATGTTTGTTTATGTTTATTTATATCCTTAAGGCATGACAAAAGTTTTTTGGTCAATTACAAGATCTTATAATAGAGGAGTTGTTGGGGGATTTCTTGTATATGACATTACAAGGTATTATTGATGCTTATTCCAATCCTATAAATTCTTTCTTCTATTGTCTTGTGGTTGCATATCATTGCATTTGATTTACCTTACATTTTTTTTTTATTCTACAACTCCTAAGCGGAAGCTGTGATAATGGTATGCTTATTAGAATAGATTAATGTCAACATTTTGGGTTTAACCACCCTGCGTTTCTTCTATACATTTGATTCAACATGTATCTAAGTTTTTTTTTTAGTCTTAGCCGATAAAATCAGAAATGCGTGGCTTAATTAGTGTTCTATGTGCTGAAAGTCCAACAAGGTGGTCTAGATTCCTCATCTTGTTGATGACTTGAGCTAAATTTTATTTACGCTTTTACCATCTATACAATCACAAATAACTGCCACCTTCTTCCCCTGTTCACAATAGTCCCTGCCTTATTAAGTCTTCAACCCTTTTCCCATGTAAATAATCACAGATATCACCTCTCTTCCCCATTCACATATCCCTCTAGATCATGCCTTCCCAACTGTTAAACCCTTTCCAATGTATAAAATCTCAAATCATCACCACCTTTTCCTCCTACACCCATTTCAGTTTTCCTCATGGCCTCTTATTTCCATGTCAACGAGATCCACAAGCTTCCTTCTACGTAGGGTTTATGTTCAAGATCATGTGCTTCGTTTTCTACTTGGATGGCCAGTCAATACTATAAATAATGAGAAGCATTGTCATACCTTTAGACTAGACTAGTATTGTGCTATGGTCGTTGCATCAACTATCACAGTAAGTTTCTTTCTGTTTGTTCTTATGGTTTTGTGTCTTGAATATCACTCGAATAAGCACTAAAGATATTACATTTTGAATCTAATTTTTCGTTTACAATTTTAGAGAATTAGCATGTAAAGACAGATGGTTTAATCTATAAATGGAATTTGGTTACTCCACGGCCCCGAGTGAGAGTGTAGGCTAGACCCTTTTCATTTTATACAAGCATTGTCACTTTGCTTTGGATGTTGGGTAAGTTTTATCCATACTCATAGAATGTAGCATCTGTGCAACAAAATAAAAAAAAGGTTCCATATTAGTTTTATCTCCAGATTTCTGAAGTTTTGAGAGCCCTCCCAAAAATATATATTTCAAAGGTAAAAATTAAATTAAAAATTTCCTTTTTAAATTAAAAAGTAGAGCTCGCAAGGAAATTTAAAATTATATCTATTTTATTTTTTTAATTATTTGTGAATAATCAAAAGTCTCCCTATGTATTCTATGATCAAAATTGCCAATAATATGTCACACTAAGATGTATTTGTCTGTTTGATAGAATGTTAGCAGAATTTTAATGCAATGTACTGTAAAGGTAATTCTATGTACAATATGCACACCTTGACAGGGGAAAAAACACACATTCCAAAGAGCTTCGCAGGTACAATCCCTTTTGAACCTAAGATTCTTTTGTCTGTTCGATAGAATGTTTGTAGAATTTTAATGCAATGTAATGTAAAGGGAATTTTAAGTACAATATGCAGGTTAATAACAGATCAGGTAGTCTGAATAGAGGCACAAGAGCGAAGCTTCCACATTGAGATATCACAAGGTTTTATACTTCATAAATTGATAGAGCTCCTTAGCAAATTCCTGGAGGTGCCGAACATACATTTAAGGTATGGTTTGTTACATTGAAACATTGTGTTTTTTGTCGCATTGTTTCCAAGTGAAGTATTGTATGTTTCATAGCTTCGATTTGACAGACATATTTATCTATGTAGTGGTTTTTTGATTGACACGCACAAGTTTTTCGATGTTATTTTATTATTTATCTATTTATTAGTGTTGTCTTTTTCATATGTTTGATTGAATACTGGGGAAATGCATAGTTTTCCACGTATGGATATATCAAGTAAGGAAGGAAAAAAGTAGCATTCTTCTCCAATATACTGGGAGCCACATCATTTCCATAAGTTTTTTAAGATTTTAAGCCAGTAAATATCAAGGTTCTGTGCTCATTAGACACCCACAATGTCACCATCCTAGAAAATATGAATACAGTTTCCAGCTTCCCTTTGGATGGGTGATGTTTTAAAATGCAATATTTTCAGGTTAATTTGTTAATATACCTGTTGAAATGGTTGTTCTTTTATGTTATTCAAAGCCAAAGCATTAATCTTTATTAAAACCACAAAATTTTTTGGTTCCTTTAGAAAACTAAGGTTCTATAGTGTGAGTACATAATTGAGATGGGGTTTTCCATGTGACAAAATCTAAATAGCTCCCACAGTTTGAGAGAGAAAATCTCAAAGCACATAAAGCATCCACTAGCGATGTATGTGTACATTTTTTCCAAACTCATTTTTGTAGAGTATTTTTAAAATTTTAAATCTTTCTTGCAATAACCTAATAAAACGATGCTTTCAATGCATGCTTCTAACACATAATATATACCTGTCACACAATTTTTTTTTAGTAAATGATGATCAACTCATATTTCCTTATCAAATTTTTTTGATTTCGTGTCAAATCGACAGGGACTACCATTGCTTGCAATCCTTGTTTAATTTTGGTGTAATAAGAAGTATTGACAATTTTTTAAATGAATGTCACACATTCATAGAAACATCAGTGTGTTTCTTTTTTCTTTAAGTTTAATCTTTGTTGAACTTTTATGTTGGGTTTACGGTGTGACAAGAAATTCACATACGTTATTTTTATAAAAGTGTGCACATGCTATCTAAACATGTACATATTTTAAAAATTAATGCGTGCACATTTCTCTTTTCATGAAAAAAAAGAACATAAGCTTGTGGGATTTCATTGTCCCCCATCACCCTTCCCCCTTCAAAATTGTGATTTTACCATTGAATGAGAGCTTTCCAACTCAAAGTGAACACATATGCACTCTTGGTTGTTGGGTGGAGGTAAGTATCATTTTTTTTTAATCAAATGAAAAATGTAACATTTAAAATATTTTTTCTTAATTTCATTTTTGTTCAACACAATTACCATGGTTGGAAAACCCAAACCAAACCAACAAACCAACCTCATAGAAGATACACAAGAAAAAATTAACCTAGAGGCAAATCCAAACCCATAAACATATATTACAAGTGATTTAAATCAATTAAAAATGTTGATTAAAGAACTTAGGTACACAAGGGAACCACAATGGCTCTCATTAGCCATATCCCTTAACAATAATATTGCCTCCATTAATCATGCTCATTGTTAATGGCATGCAGGAAATCAATAGCGGGGAGTGGGAGAACCTATGAGAATTGGCAATTGCGAAAGAAGTAGAGTTGGATATGTGTGTGGAAGAAAGAATATGTGCAAGAGGGAGTATGCATGGGAGAATATGTATGTTGAAGAAATGCATGTGCAGAGCAAGGAACACAAATAATGTTCCACACAAATGATATTGGCTAAGTATAAAAACACTTAAGAGAGCAATTTTAAGGGTCAACATGCACAAGGTGGGGCCAAAAGGCAATATTTAATTTATAATCATGTTGGGAGATTAAAATTGAAATAATGAGTTCAAAAATCGAATTGTAAAAAATCCTAAAATAAAAGAAAGAAGGATCCAAATATTTAAACAATTCCACTGTCTAAATTGTACAACTAAGAAATAGAGTTGCAGGGTTAGCCAACGTGCAACCTTCCATGTGTTGGAAACTTGACTAAGTTGAGAGGGGGTGAATCAATTTAGTACATTCATGGACATGAAATTTATGTTTATTTTTCCTTTAAATATTTATTTGAACCTATTAACTAACAAGCAATACATTATATGAACAAAAAATTTAATGTACAACCAATGCTTAACATGTAAATCACACCATAAAAATTGGCACAAAAAATCAACACATGTGGACACCAGATATAAGTGGAAACCCATATATGGAGAAAACCATGAATTTTTTGTTGTTGTGATGCAAAGGAAAGCTCCTACTCCCTATTACATTAATTTTCTACAAGCTACAACCTATGGGAGGCTCCTACCTCAATTTGTTCTGCAAGCTACCGTTTGCTTGGAAGCTCCTACTTCGATTTCAACGAGCTTCAACCTATTCGTTTTCAGGCTAAAACTTGAAAGGAGACTACAATACCCTTATACATACAAGAAACAATGTGCTGTTTACCTGGTCTTTACTTTTGCATGCCTCCATATATGTTTTTTCCTCTTATCCTCTCAAATCTACTTCACATTTTCTATTTTACATCTATCTCTTTGTGCCAGGTAACTCATGAACAAGCTCTCACAACAGCTCAAGTCTCCCATATACTCTAACATTTCAACCTTCCAAAATGAAAAAAATTATAAGCAAACTTTGTTGGATGTTAGTATTCCACACAATAATATGAAATGAAAAATCTCACCTCTTTATATTCCAAGGTTGTCTCTTCGTTTCCAATCTCATTCAATTATTGAATATTAAAAATGCCTAAGACAAATTTTGAAATATTCAATTAATATGCATTAATATAAGCACAAACAAAGTTCTCTTGCATCACAACATTTTAAGCACCAACCTTTAATAAGATTTACACATAAATTTGCCATTTCTTTGCATCACAACTTCTTCATGCCACATATGTTATGTTGCCAAGTTAATCACACCTCTATTCTGCATTTACATTGCAACATACACCTTGTTGTTCTGCAACAGACATAAGCAATCTATTGAAAATGTAACTATTGCCAGTCTTCATGATGTAATTCAAATGTACTATTGAAATATTTATTGTACTAATTCATTATATTCATTATTATTATTATTATTATTATTTGAAATATTTATTGTACTCATTCATTGTATTCATTACTATTACTATTACTATTACTATTATTATTATCCTCAGTCAAATCATGTTCTTCATACTTATAGAGTTATTTGAGTCGAAAGAAAAATTCTCACGAGTCAATCAAATGTACTTGAGTCAAAGTCTCATTTGGACTATTTGTAAGAAAAAGAAAAATCATTTTATTTGAGTCAAAATGTCAATTTTGTCATCCACAAGACCAAGTCGACCCTTGTGGACAAGTAAACCTAGAAGAGGCATTTATCCGACCTCCTCGATAGTTATATATGCAAGACACTTCTACCTCATTCACTCACTCAAATCAAACATTGATTTATGTGCCAAAGAAATAAGAAAAATAGTGAAGACAAAGGAGAGAGAAATTAAAACGTTTTTATTTCGATTCTATTCACACGTGAAAACTTTCTAGGGTAGCTCTGTGAAATTACAGGTCCAAAAATTGCAAGTCTGAATTATGAGTTTTGACTAGATTTGACAAGGTCTGAGGAACGTTGACTTATGTTAACTTTCACTTGTTTGGAGGATTTTTGATGGGGGGTTGACTTGGTTCTTTATGCCAGTCTTGGTCTTGGTCTTGGGTATTGGATATCTCACATTAATCTAATTCTATAATAAGATTTTTTTTTGGGTTTTCCCCTTATGGGGTTTTGTCCTGACTCGGAGCCTAATATTTGGTGTTCTTATCTCTTTGTGATCTTTATGTTTTGGTAATTTCTTGATGAAAATAACATAATATTACTAAGAAGCCAACAAATATTCACAAGTAATTATCAAGTTAAGAGAAATCATCTTATATTCTTACATTTTGGTTTCTCAACCCAGTAGCAGAGCTAAGGTGAAGGGAAGGCAACTTAAGGATCACATATTGTTGGCACTCTTGAAGCCACTATTAAAACATTTATCTCTCATTGAATTCATCATCATTATAGTAGTAATGACTCATATTTTAAGAAAAAATTCTTGTAGCAGTTATCTTCTCTCTCCCTCTTCTATGTCAAAATACATGAAGAAAGGTCTCAAGATTCTTAGGAGTCTCCTTTAATCCATTAAAGGATGCATCATCAAGTTCTTATCTAAGCTATCTAAAAAAATCATGGATGGAAGTTTTTATTCCACTCTTACAGGTTCATTTGAAGATAATAAGGTATGGGTAATCAAAAGTGGAGCTTCAAGGCATATAACAGGTGAATGTTGTCAACTTTACACACTATCAAAAGGAAATTGTTCTCACACAATCGGACTTGGAGACAAGAATAACTACTCAGTCAAAGGGATTGGATCTACCTCCTTCAAGCTGGAAACATTCATCTGAACAATATTCTCTATGTTTCAGGTTTGAAAAATAATTAACTTTCTATTTCTTGCTTAGTTGATAAAGAAGATAGGGTGGCATTTGTTGATGGAAAAATTATTGTTTGGGCAAAGGGGTCTAGTATAGAAAATGCAATGACAATTGGGATTCATGAAGGGAGGTTCTATAGACTTCTAACTCTGCCTCCTTAGGCATTAATACATCTATACATCAATCATTGTGAGCTATGGAATAGAAGGTATGTTCATCTCCATTACAAAATATTGCCATCACTAAATCAAATGGTCACTGGTATGCCCCAACTAAAATTAGAACATGAAGGAGTCTATAAGGGATGTGCCTTTGGTAAGAATGTGAAGAAACCTTTTACTAGCATAGACACAAGATCCAAGGAAATATTACACCTCATACACTCTAATGTTTGTGGACCCATTTCAGAGAAATTACTTGGTGGTCATCAATACTATGTAACATTCATTGATGATCACTCTAGAAATACTTGGATATATCTATTGAAGTCTAAAGATGAAATTTATGAAGTCCCAAGAATTCAAGACAAAAGTTGAAAATATGACTGAAAAGAAGATCGAGACCCTAAGATCAGATAATGGTGGGGAATATACTTCTAAGGAACTTGTGGAATTTTGCAAGGAAGTAGGAATTAAGAGGGAGCTAATAATTCCCTATGATCCTAAATAAAATTATGTGGATGAAAAAAATAATCGATCCATTGAAGAATGTGTAAGAGCCATGCTACATGACCAAGATCTTCTAAAGTTCTTGTGGGGAGAAGCCTCTATAATAGAGGTTTACATACAAAATAGAAGTCTTCACATAATACTTGACAACATGACACCAGAAGAAGCATTTATAAGAAATAAGTCAATTGTGGACCACCTCAGAATTTTTGGATGTCTTGTTTAGATTCACATTCCCGAGGATAAAAGGAAGAACTTGGACCCTATAGGTATGAAAGTTATCTACGTTGGATATAACACCTCATCCAAAGCATATAGAATCTACATTAAGGAAGATCATCGAATCAAGGTAAGAAAAGATGTTACTTTTGATGAGAGTATTGCTTACAAGAAGTCCAAAGACATCCCCATTGATTCTGATGAAGATGAAGGTCTCATATTTCCCAAAGAAGCAGATCCAGAACAAGAGAATCCTCTAGAACCTACGAGTAATCATCATGAAGAACCAAAAGGACCAAGTGAAATAGTACATCTAGTCATCATTCCAAAAACTAGTAAAATACCATCTTGGCTAAGATATATTTTATAAGAATTTGAAGGACATGAAACAACAAAAAAGGCTTCAGAGAAAGCAAGAAACCAAAGAGATATTCAGGATATGCAACATTCATGACAAAAATGATTGAAGAAGAACCTACATTGTATGAAAAGGAAACCAAACATCAGGAATGGAAGAATGCAATGCTAGAAGAATATCAATCAACAATGAAGAATGATGTTTGGGAGATTGTTCCTAGTCCGAAAGATATATCAGTTGTGACTTCCAAGTGGGTGTTCAAAATCAAGCATGTAGTTGATGGAAGTATTGACAAATACAAGGAAAATTTTTTGACAAGAGGATTCTCTCAACAAGAAGGAATTGAATATGAAGAAACTTTTGCTCCAATGGACAGATACATTACCATTAGATCTCTCATCCCTATTGCAGATATTATGGGATGGAACATTCATTAAATGGACGTAAAGATAGTCTTTCTAAATGGAACAATTGATGATGAAGTCTACCTTGAGAAATCTTAGGGGTTCAAAGTGCAAGGAAAGAAACACTTGTTTGTAGGTTAAAGAATGTTATATATGGCTTGAAACAAACCCCTAGAGCATGGTATGCCAGAATGGATGCCTATCTATTAAGACTTGGTTTCGTTAAAAGTTCTGTAGATCCAAATTTCTACATGAAGATGGTAAAGAATGAACCTGTGATCATATTACTCTATGTGGATGACTTATAATAGGTGTGGAGCATTGTATCCATGAATGCAATAAGGAAATAGAAGTTGAATTTGAAATGAAAGACCTTGGACTTATGCACTATTACCAAGGACCCGATGTATGGTTGAAACCCGGCGAGATCTATCTTGGTCAAGGAAAATATGTGATCAAGATTTTGCTCATATTTGGTATGGTGAACATTAAACCGATGAAAACTCCTATGGTCAACAATTTGAAGAAATTAAGGAATTCAAATTCAAGTTTTGCTGATTAGACAACATATCAACGTTTGATTGGCTCATTGATGTACCTTGTGTACACCTGACCAAACATATGTTTTGCAGTAAACACTCTAAACCAATTTCAAATGGAGATGAGGCATGATCATTGGATAAAATCCGAACACATTTTGAGATAACTTTGTGGGACTATACATCATTTTCTAAGATATGTTGGAGGAAATGAAATTTAGTTAATGGACTACACAAATTCATATTGGACATGTAGTGATGCAGATGGGAAAAACACTACAGGTGGATGTCTGTTTTTGGGATCCTCTATGGTTTCTTGGATGAGAAGAAAACAAAACTTAGTTGCATTGAGTAGTGCTAAAGCCAAATACATAGCAACGAGTAAAGTTGGTTGAGACGTTGTTTGGCTCGAGACATTGCTTTCATATTTTTTTGAAGTACCTTAGACTCTATCATTATATATTATGACAGCCATAGTTGCATAAGGTTGTCATAGGACCCTATTTTCCATGCAAGGGTGAAGCATATTAATAATAAGTATCATTACGTTTGAAGCCTAGTGCAAGATGGGGTTGTGAAGCTACAATACATCTCCACAGACAAACATGTAGCTGATATATTGATGAAGTCTCTCCCTAACAAAAAACTTGAGTATTTGAGAGACAAGCTTGGACTTGTGGATATTTCCTCCCTGGTTGAGAGAGAGTGATGGTAGACATCATATTCTCCATGTGTCATGCTCTATGGCCAGGACTCACAATCGTAATCCTAGTGAAATAACTAGTAGGGAGAATGGAGGATTGGATAAGGATATGGGATTGATACCCCTTGAGAAAAGGTATCCTAAATAGTAGTCCCTAGGACCGATACTCTTTGAGGATAATATATCCAAGATAAGAGTAGCCCCGAGGACTGATATTCTTTGAGGATAGGGTATCCAAATAAGAATAATCTTGTGAGGACATACTTGGTGAACATCACGATAGGGTATGTGCCTGGAGAGAGGTGATAGTGGTGTACAAATTTATGTCTCGTGACATTGTGCTATGATCTAGTGGAGAGATAGAGTTTGTCAATCAAGGCCTTGCTATGTTTGACAATGTTGGTTATGATGATGATGATGCTTATCATTCGAACTCTTCTTACGAGAATATTTCAATTTAAGAGTATCTTATTGTGTCATTATGAATATCTCCCTAGTTAAGAGGGAGTGTTTAGAATGTAACTAGTGTTGATCTTCATAATGTAATTCAAATATACTATTGAAATATTTATTGTACTCATTCATTATTATTATTATTATTGTCCTTGGTCAAATAATGTTGTTCATACTTAAAGAGTTATTTGAGTCAAAAGAAATTTTTTCATGAGTGAATCAAATGCACTTGAGTCAAAGTCCCATTTGGACTATTTGTAAAAAAGGAAAAATCATTTTATTTGAGTCAAAAAAGTCAATTTTGTCATCCATAAAACCAAATCGGCCTTCCTAAACAAGTTGACCTAAAAGAGACACCTATTGGACCTCCTAGATAACTATATATAGAAGACACTTCGATGTACATTCAGTCACTCAACTCACATCGATTTCTATGCCAAATAAGACCAAAAAAAAAAAAAAAACGAAAAAACGAAATCAAAGGAGAAAGAAAACGTCCAAAGAGTAAGAAATCAGATGGTTTTTGGCTTGATTCTATTCGCACCTGTTAAATTTTTGAGGCATCTCTGTCAAATTACAAGAGTTGACATGGCTCAGAGTTGATATGGCTCTCATAAGTTGATATGAATCTCATGAGTTGACAACTCCATATTGATATGGCGCACACTTGAACTGATATTAAAGCAACGTGGAAGCCTGATCACCATATTCACTGGGTAGTGAGAATTCATCGAGTCGAAACAAAAATTGAGACAGAGATTGACTTTAAATTTCGTTGACAGAACCAAAAAGGCTTCGAGAAATACGATAGTCCTACGGAACACAACCGTTGAATAATTCAATAATTTCATAAATGTATGCATTAACTTTCTATCATATTTAAACTTTCTGCGAGCGTGAAATTGATTGTTTGTAAGCCCACTTGTGACATGAGACCGACTAATATTCTCTTTATACTTTCCCTCTACTTTATTGGCTGTAAGAAAAGTTTCAATTTCATTTGAAAAGTTATTTCTTATAAACTACATCTACTCCTTTGACGAGTCCAATTAGAGAGGAGAGTAGGACATGTTGGTGTGTACTACTATGACATCTCCAATTATAAAGTACACTAATATTATGGCATTTTCTCGTTGCACATTATCCACTTTATATTGATGTTGATGATGTGTAGTAATTGAGAAAGAAGACTTAATTTCCTCATTATATTTGATCATGCAATTTTAAGATATTTAACCTATCCTCTTTGACTTTATTTATAGACGCTTCTTTGCTGTAAATAAACAAAACTACAGTTCGTATTACGTAAAACTTTTACAATTATATAGAAAAATAAAAAAAGGGGGAAAAATGTGCTTCAATAATGACTAGCCCAATTCAATATCCCATATTGAATGTAATTAATAAAGAATATTCAAAGATATTGACCTCCTAGAAGGGTTTAAGAGATCGAGGACGTAACTGAGGGACTTTGTCCTGATATAAAACCTTAATATTTCACCAAATGAATCCTAAATTTCAATGTCAGTAATAATTTAAAATAAATTAAAGCATGACATAATTTAAAGTGTGGTAGAATATTGCAAGGAAATTAAAAGATACAATCTAGATGGTATGATGAAAGCGGTTATCCGCCATTAGAAAATAGTATCAAAATTATTAGTCAAACTAAAATAAGTGAGAAGTCCTCAACACAATCAAAAAAATGTTACATGGATATAACGCTCCATGTTGAAGGTCTAAGTTAAAAGGAACATTTCTCAAAGTTAGAAAAACTGTTATATAGTGTTTGTATGGAGATGTTATTAGTAATTGTTTTGTTTGGGACTATAGTAATTGCTTTAATTTTTTCCCGTGGTATTGATTTTCAAAATTTTTTAGTGTTTATTGAAATTTTAACAAAAGTTTGGAGAAAATGCTTAATATTCTTATTTTCTCGTAAATTTAAAAATATTTTTTTAATTTTCTCGTAATCTTATTTCTATTTTTTTATTGGTTGACCGAGTTATGATAGGGCTTCATTCCCTTGGTGGATGATGTTTTATTTTTGTTATTTGTCAGTGCCCCACAATTCATTTTAAAAATATATATAAGAAAAAACTAATTTTGTGAGTGGCTATTCGTCAGTGAGACTGCTCTGCCCAATGATGTCACAACTAACACAGTTGCAGGTCTTTTACGTAGGTGGGGGGAGGGGAAGTTGGAAAAATTTGCAATTAATATTATTAAGTTTCATCATTGTGGTCATGACTTGTTGTTCTCTTAATTATTAAATCATAATGTTTTACCAATTAAAATGTATTTAAAAACATTTAAATATTTTTGAAAACTACTATATTTTTCATTGTCATACACAATAGTTCATTATGATACTCTTGTGCAGATATTTTTGTGTATGAAAAGCTTCACACACTGCTAAAGAGGGGAAAACTAATATTATTACATTTCATCATTGTGATCGTGACTTGGTCTTATCTTAATGATTAAATTCTAATGTTTCACCAATTAAAATGTATATATATATAATATATATATATATATATATATATATATATATAATATATATATATATATATATAAGATTTATATATTTCCAAACCAGTATCTATATTTTCATTGACGTACACAATGGCTCATTATGATACCTCTTGTGTGGAGCTATGCTTGCGTGGAGATTTCCATGTGTTGAAATCTCTGCACGCTGCTCATTCATTTCACTCAACTCTCAGTTTACAATTTTACTCCTACTCAAATATAGTCCCTGCACTGAGATTAATCATGGCACAAAGATCTACCACACAAAGATAGTAAAATTACCCAAATCTAATTAATACTAGTACAGTAACCACAAACAACCCCACTAAAGTTTCAGGTTTTATAAGCCAATACACTGCTATAGAAAAACTCTCATATGAAATCAATTGGCATAGTGACAATAAGTTATCAATATCCATTAGCTACCAATTGGCATAGTATACTCTTTCTCCATACCGAGCTTCTCTATATGTGAAATAACTATTGTATTTGTGCCATTACTTGTGCTTTTTTGAGTTAGTAGTTGTGTCGGATAATAATCATGGTTATATTTATAAAGGGATGATGATCATGGTTATATTGACATGTTTTAGACAATCCTATATTGACGTTTTTATGTAAATTCATGTTGAAAATCGATATCACCATTATCACTATGCATATTATAATCAAAATAAACTACAGGCCATTCCCGAATATCAGGAGCATGAGTGAGCCAGAATAATGGCATTGGATCTCTTAATATTATTTTTCCGAGTGACACAAACATACATCCCTAGGCCTGTGAAAACAACGCCAAAGAGTAAAACGCCTAACACAATGTATGTCTTGGCACCTACGCTCATATTATCTCTATTTTTCTTAGAAGAGGAGGAGGATGAATAATGATGGTACTTGTGTGCGTATATCTGGTTCTTTGAAGGAAGAGGAGGAGAAAAATTAGTTACACATGGATTGAAGAGATCATCAACATTTAGGGCAAGCATTAATCGATTTTCGTGAGGTTGTTGGACATTTGATGGTGTATGGGTGGTTGTGTAAGTGTTGAAATTGTTGTCAAACAAGGGCCAGCATGATGATTGGGTGTTTGGGAGGAATCCCATGGTAGTTGCAAGCTTCTTGTAGAAAATCATCACAGTAACAGGTTTACTAATGAAGCCAAAAAATGATGATCACAGTGATGGGCCAAATCGAACTCCATGGTAGCTACAAGATTCTTGTAGAGAATCATTATAGTAGCAGGATTACTAAAGAAGCCATAAAACAATCATCATGGTGGTTGTGAGGTCAGTAGTCAAAATATTCAATAAGCAGAGAAGTTTGCAGACATATTTCAAGTAGCAGAAGGACTCAAAGCCTACATCGGACCCTCTCCATTTGAAAGTGCTCTGAACATGATTTCCAATGATATGTGGAAGTCCAAAAGTGGACTCCTGGATCAAAAGACATGGTCTGCTGAAGTTTAAGGATTTGAAGCCTTAGGAAGGAAGGAATATTGGTATATCGAAGATGAGAATGTCAGA
Source organism: Pinus taeda (assembly GCA_000404065.3). NCBI lineage: Eukaryota > Viridiplantae > Streptophyta > Pinopsida > Pinales > Pinaceae > Pinus > Pinus taeda. Next base: position 21,334 of record APFE030716605.1, on the reverse strand, counting down.
GGTCCAACATATCGTGCATTGAAATATCATAGGTCCAGCATATCAACGCATCTAAATATTAGAGGTCAGCGTATCGTCACATCTGCACATCGCGATATCGGAATATCGAAGGTTGGAGGATATCAGAACCACAGAGATCGACACATCGTAACATAGACATATCGGGTATCGAAACATATTAAAGTGAGGAACCTTTAAAAGTTGTGATATCGATAAAGTGTCAATAAATATTTATAAGCACTGAGGAATGCCAAAAGAAGATTAACAAAGGATTTTGGTGCAAAACCAAAGGTTGGATGACCCTCTTGTCTCTCTTCTAGTAGGACACATGGAAGCATATGATTGGCTCCGATAAGATACAGTGGCATCTGACGTGAGCATGACGTGGTAGTACGACAGGACACATGGCATGCATATTCAACCTTATTGAGTAGTCTAATGGGCCAGAATTGGGTGACACGTGTCACCTCTAAGGAGTCGCCACATGGAGTGATGACTTCATATCGAAGGTCGTCATATCGGAGGTTGAAGATGTTAGAACTCTAGAACAGTTGGATTTTGGAAAAGTTATGATAAAGACAGCTTTTGATTTTGACATTAGCACATGGCCATGAGAGTTCAAAGAAATAAGAGAGCAGAGAAGTTAACAAAGGAATAATGCCCCCCAACAACGTTTGAAGGCTTAGCACCTTAATGCTAAGTGGCAGGTCACAATGCTCAGTCCCATGGAGGAGAAATGCTCAAGGAGCTCAACTTCATAGGAGCTAAATATTTCGTAACTGAGGAGTATAGGAGCATTGCAAGGATGTGGAATTTCTCCGATTAGATAGTACAAAGAGTTAAAGGTGTATGGGTTCGAAATTGCAAGGTTGAATGCAAGAATAAAGGAGTTGATAGTTTGAAAGGGGCTGAACCTTAAAAAGACTCTGTAACAAGAAATCAAGGACAACATTTATATCAGAGATAAATTTGAGAGAATGTTAGAAGCGATCGACTATTTTATGTGTATGAATGGTTGTATTAAATGAGAACATATCGGTCACCTCTATGATATCTCAAAGATTTGTGGAGTGATAAATGAGATTGGAAATCTCGAAGAAGTGTGCATGTCACCTGAGAAATATTTTCTCTATATGGGATCTCTACACAGTCAGACTATGGAGAACTATAAGGTCCATCTCTATTTTGGGGTACTATGACAAGAAACCACCAGAAGATGCAAGAGAAGGAAGGGGAGCCATGCCTAAGTACATTTTGGTAGCTAAAGTACACACAAGAAAGACTACCTTGCGTAGAGTGTGTCAGTGGAACAAAAACCATCATCGACAATGGAGAAGATGGGGGAGTTGAGAAAATGTGTGAGCCTGTTGTGCTGTGAGTGAAGCACATTGTGATAGAGAGGTTGGAGCACCTGAGAGGACTATGTCTAATAGAGCATAAAGAGCAGCAAGAGGGCTATGTGAAGAATAGCAGGGGTAGTGCTGAAGAGCAGTCAGTGAAGAGACCTTGATAGTGAAGGCAAAGTGCAAAGGAAGTTTTGTTGTGAGAAGATAGAGGAGATCTACTGTAAGTGAGCACAAAATGCAGAGTTCAGAATTTGAAACTGGAAATAACCATTTATTAGTATTATACTTGTATGATTGTATGCCTTTGTTTTCAGTTTGAAAATCATATGAAATAGTAGAACAATGGCAAGGGCAGGTTGGTGCCTCTTGGCAAGTTGGTGCTTGCTAACCAAACGGGGTTAGTTCCTCCTATGAGTGGGTGCTCACAAAAAACATATGTAATTAAATGGGTTATTTATTTACATCATAAATAAACAAAAAATTGGTGTTTTTTCCCTCTGATTTTCCACGCAAAAAACATTGTGTCAAATGTGTGTTGCTCATGTGATTACTGTTTGAATATGTGTGTCTGAGATATTGTTGGCTCACTGTTTTGTGAGTGAATTCTCTCACAAGTTAAAGAATATAAGAAGGGACTGTAAGAATGATAAGAAAAATAGAAGGATTTTCTTAATTACTAGTTCACCCCCCTTCTAAATAATTCCTTATTTCAACAATTGGCATCAGAGCCAAGTTCCTTTAGCAATAGTTTAAACATTGGAAGGTAGATCTATAAGGAATTATGTCTAGGCAAGAGATTCAAGAGGCTTACTCAAGTACAATGCCAATCTTTGATGGGACAAATTATTCTTTTTGGAAAGTGAGAATGGAAGAATATATTATGTCCCCAAGAGTAGATGTTTGGAATTTAGTGCTAATAGACTACAATGTCCCTGATATTGCTCCCATTGATGCAGAAGGTAAAAAATTATATGGGAACAATGTTAAAGCCAAGAAGGTCATTATATTTGGCGTTAGTCAATATTTGTAAAATTTATGCATTGTAAGTTTGTTAAGTGTGGGTAAAGCTTAATCAGAGTCATGAAGGAGATGACAAAGTCAAGCAAGTGAAACTTTAGACTTTCAAATTGAGGTTTGAAACCTTGAGAATGAATGAGAATGAAAGCATAGCAGAATACTTCCTCAGAGTTGGTGAAGTAACTAATATGATTAGAGGACTTGTTTTTTAAGTCAAGGAAGAGATGATTGTTCAAAAAACCTTATGATCTCCACCCATGAGATTTAATGCCAAAATCTCAGCTATTGAGGAAATGGCTAACTTAAAAGATCTCAAGATGGATCAGCTGCATGGTTACTCTTACAGCCTATGAGATGAGAGTAGGAATAGATAAATATGAACCGAAGGAATAAAAATTCAAAGTATCCAGAAAGGGAAAGGATCAAAACCATCATCAAGACATCTCCAGTTGTGAATCTGATCAGGAGATTTCTCAACTAGCCAGAAAATTGAATCGTGGTTCAGGAAAATATAAAGGAAGTTTCCCTTGAAGTGTTTTTACTGTGGAAGATTTGGAAATTTCTCTTCCCCGAAAATTGAATCGTGGTTCAGGAAAATATAAAGGAAGTTTCCCTTTAAGTGTTTTTACTGTGGAAGAGTTGGAAATTTCTCTTCCAAATTCCCTTATAAAGGAAAGGATGAAAGGGAAGAGGATCTGAAATTTGGAAACAAGTCTCAGATACATCAGTAGGAAAAGCCCTATAATAAGAAGGGGTTCTACTCCAAAGAGGATAACTCTACACTAGAGTCAAACTATGAAGACTCATTGGATAATGAGTCAAATAAGTATCTTCTTATGGCCTTTGAAACATACTCCAAAAAACAAGATATTATGGACTCTGAAGAGGAGGAAGAAGAGGGAGTAGTAGACCTTGAAGGGGAAATCATCAATTTCCTTGACAAGTTGAAGAAATAAAGAAAGAAAAATATGCAGCCGAAGGAACAATTACAACTTGCAGAGGAAGGTATGCAAAACTCTGGTAATGAGGGGTTTTATCATAAAAAAGAAAATCTTGAAGAAGCTATCAAGAGCAAAGGAAGTGTAGTCCTTTTACTGAAAGAGAACAAAGGAAACTGTGAGACACTAGAAGAGGAGAATAAGCAGTTGAAATAGGAGCTTCTCAAGTTGAAAGAAAAATTATGGCAACAATGAATTCTACCACTCACAACTGTAAACATGGAAGTGCGCTATTCCTAGCCTCCCACAACTTCAATGGTTAGCACCACAATAACTGGAGGAAAAGAGAAAAAAAGGGCTGTGTTACAATTGTGATATAAAATACACTAAAGGTCATAAGTGTGCTGAGAAGAAATTATTTTACATATATTGTGAAGAGGAGGAAGAAAATGAACTAGGAAAATCAAAGGAAGAGGATATACACCAAGAACCAACCCTAGAGATAGAAGAAATGAATCTGACCATATCTTGTAATGCATTGGTGGGAACTACCACGCCTCAAACTCTGAATATAGAAGGATATATCAAGAATTAAAAGGTAATATTGTTGATGATGCACGCAGTACCCATAATTTTATTCTTTGTAAGATAGCCAAGGAATTGAATTTCTTTCTATATCCAAGACAAGAGTGTTAAGTGATGGGTTAAAATGGAGGAACTATAAATTTCTCTAGAAATTTATTAATATCAAGCTAACCATGGGGGACTATGTATTGAATAGACCAATTCTTTCCATTCCAATGGGTGGTTCTAATGTTGTACTAGGAGTCTAATGGTTACAATATTCGGGGACAACATCTTTTAATTTCCAACTATGCTTACTAGAGGTTCAAACATCAAAATCATCCATTTCTCAAGATATCCAAAAGGAATTGGAGAATCATTCCAAGGTATTTGAGACTCCCAAAGGCCTCCCACTTATTCGTTATTACGATCATGCCACTCACTTGATTCCAGAAAGTGTTCCTCCAAACATCATACCTTACAAATATCTCTATGCCCAAAACAGTGAAACTAAACATATGGTTGCGGAAATGCCAAAGGTCAGTATAATTCAACCTAGCCCAAGTTCTTTCTTTGCTCTAGTAGTATTGGTGCACAAGAAGGATGGATCATGGCGCATGTGTCTGGAATATAGGGAGCTCAACAAGATCACTATTAAAGATAAATTTTCCATTCATTTCACTGATGAATTGTTGGATGAATTACATGATGAAATTTACTTCACAAAGTTGGATCTTCATTCAAGATATCATCAAATTAGAATGAAGAGAGAAATTATGGAAAAAAAAAAATTCATAACTCATGGAGGTCATTATGAATTTTCAGCCATCCCTTTTGGCCTTACTAATGCACCTTCCATGTTTCAAATTTTGATGAATTCCATTTTCAAACCCTTCCTTCGAAAATTTGTGTTAGTATTTTTTGATGATATACTAATCTATAGAAAGTCTTTAAAGGATCATATTCAACATGTTGATAGGTTGCTCAAACTATTGGAGGAGAAATAATTATATGCAAAAAACCCCAAATGTTTCTTTGGAGTATAGGAGGTGGAATATTTGGGTCATATTGTATCTCATGAGAGTGTTAAGGTAGACCCTAACAAAATTAAAGCCATTAAGAAATGGAAATTTCCCACAACCCTAAAGCATCTTCTAGGATTTCTCGAGTTGACAGGGTATTATCGTAGTTTTGTTAGGAATTATGGGAGAATAACGCCACCCAAACAAAATTACTGAATAAATATGCATTTTCTTGGACTCCAAAAGCAACTAAGGCATTTAAACATCTTAAAGAGGCAATGTGTCAGGCACCGATATTAGCTACATGAGACTTCACAAAAACCTTTATTGTGGAATGTGATGCCTCAGGAAATGGAATTGATGTTATAATGTAAGAAGGAATACTCATTTCTTTTTAAAGTTTTTCAATCGAGGGAAAGTATTTATACAAACATATTTCTGAGAAGGAAATGTTGGCAATACTACATGCACTAAAGCAATGGCGACCTTACCTAATGGGAAGTCACTTCAAGGTAAAAATATATCATGATAGTCTTAAATAATTTTTGGAACAAAGATTATCTTTATAAGAGAAGAAAAAATGGGCCAAAAAGATGTTTGGTTATGAATTTGGAATCATGTAAAAAATAGAGAAGAAAAATGTTGTTGTAGATGCTCTCTCAATAAAAGATGACGATGTGGAACAATTGAATTTGTGCCATTTCTATTATCCAACCTGATTGGATAACTGAAGCAATGGACGAATGGAAGAATGATGAAGAGGTGTGGACACTCATTCAAAAGTTGCAGCAAGATCCCAACACATTTGATACATTTATCTAGAAAAATGATTCCTTATGGTACACATATTGTTGAGAAATGGCAAAAATAATTTCCAGTTTAATTTTTCCTTGAATTAAAATGAGCATTAAAATCAAATTCTATTCTCATAGCAATTTGTAAATAGTTAATTAAGTATAATTAACTTAATTAGCTAAGGAATTTCAATTTGGAAGTCTTTCTGTAGTCATGTGTATGTTCTCCCTAAATTTTAGGGGTCCAGTATGAGTTTAAATTGAGTTGGAAATTAGATCACTCATTTTACTAAGTTAAGTTCAATTAAATTAGTTCCAAACTATTTGAGGAACTAATAGAGGACTGACAGTCAATTGGTGCACTAATGCATCCACTAGTGCTACTCCAGTGAACTAAAGACTCCCTTATGAGAAACTCATGCATGTCAGTTCATAGAAAGACCCAGTTGAGACTAGAGTGCAGGGACAATGTACTATCAGTGGTATTATTTACTAGAGTGTAAATATCGATCATGCATGCGTCATATATTGATCCTATGTTTGGATTGTGCATTTTTGGAAGCACGAATTCCATTTAAATACGGGTTATTCATCCTAGGAATTACACAAGAGATTAGGGGCTTGGAGAGCTGCAAAACTGGCTAAGTGTTGGCCAAGAGATAGCTTGTGAGCTAAGAGGGTTGAGCATACTTGTGCAGAATTGTTCTAGTGAGAACAAGCTTTGTCTCTTCACTCATATTTCTGATATATACAATACAGATATCGGGGTTTTGAGCAGTGGCTTTCCCCAAATACATCTTGTGTTACATGCCATTGATTTATCTTCTTCTTGTTCATATTATTTTCATCGATCTATTGGCTTCCGCTAGTTGAAAGTAGAAGTAGATTCTTGTCTTTTTCTTTAGTAAATTTCATGAGCATTTGAATCTACAGGAAATTCTACATGGTGTTGGAGCTGAAGAAATTATACTAGAAGATATTTCGAAGCTTTGATTTTTGGGTTACATGTGAAATTTGAATTTGTAATACATACTTCAAGATCAGAAGATGGCGTTCTAAGGTTTACTGCTTGAGTATGCCTTGGAAGGCAGCTCGAATTTTATAGCCTGGAGGGATAGAATGGAGGCTGTGCTAGAGGAAAATGGCTTGAAGGAATTCATTGATCAAGAAATTCCTAT
>APFE030716605.1:0-10388 GCA_000404065.3 Pinus taeda | reverse complement strand
TGCATGTCAGTTTAGAGAAAGACCCAGTTGAGACTAGAGTGCAGGGAAAATGTACTATCAATGGTATTATTTACTAGAGTGGATATATCATGCATGCATCTGAGATTGATCCTATGTTTGGATTGCACAATTTTGGAAGCATGAATTCCCTTTAAATATGGGCTATTCATCCTAGGAATTACACAAGAGATTACAAGCTTGGAGAGCTACAAAATTGGCTAAGTGTTGGCCAAGAGCTAGCTTGTGAGCTGAGAGAGTTGAGCATACTTGTGTGGAATTGTTCTAGTGAGAACAAACTTTGTATCTTCACTCATATTTCTAATATATGCAATATAGATAGCGGGGTTTTGAGTAGTGGCTTTCCCCAGATACATCTTGTGTTATGTGCCATTGATTTATCTTCTTCTTGTTCACATTGTTTTCATAGATCTATTGGCTTCCACTAGTTGAAAGTAGAAGTATATTCTTGTCTTTTTCTTTAGTACATTGCATGAGCTTGTGAATCTATAAGAAATTCTACACATGTTGCTTATATCTACGTAATAATTCCCAAATAAAATAAAAGTTTCTTTTGGAATTGCACACCTCCTGCTTAGGAGGGAATTTAGGATTTTTAAAAACTTACCACATGGAAAGAATTTTTTTTTTTTTGGGATGGCATTAAATATAATATTCAGAAGTTTGTGGAACAACGTTTAGTTTTCTAGCAAAATAAAGTTGAGACAATTAAGGCCATGGGTTTGTTACAACCTCTAGTCATTCCAAGCCAACAATGGGAGGAGGTGTTAATGAGTTTTATCACATGCTTACCCAAGTCTGAAGGAAAGAGTGTCATCATGTTGGTAGTTGATAGATTTACCAAGTATGCGCGCTTTTTTGCATTATCTCATCCTTTTAAAGCCAACACAGTTTCTCCTACACTTGTGCAAAAAATTCAAAAGGTACATGGAAACCCAAATATTATTGTAAGGGACAGAGATCCCATTTTCACTGGAAATTTTTGGAGGGAATTATTTTCTTGTCTTAGTACTAAATTAGCTCACAGCTCATCTTATCATCCTTCATCTGATGGGAAAAATAAGACTGTGAACAAATGTTTGGAAGGATATATTCGTTGATTTATATATGATAAACAAACACGATGGGTCAAGTGGTTACCTCTGGCTGAATGATGGTAATAAAATTTCTTCCATACTATAGTGCAATGACACCATTTATGGAACATTATGGATATCATCCATCGTCCATCACATCATATTTAAGAGAAAATTCTAAAGTTCAAGTAGTGGAAGATCATGTTGAGAATTAAAGACAATTTCTCAAACTCTTAAAGGATAACCTCACTCTAGCGTAGAATTGAATGAAACAACAAGCATATCAACATCACAGTGAAATAAGTTTTGACGTAGGTGAGTAGGTATTTTTATGGTTACAACCATACAAATAAATGTCCCTCAAGCAAGCTAAGAAGGAGAATAAATTATCACCAAAGTATTATGGTCCTTAGAAGATGTTGGAAAAGATTGGTACTATGGAATACAAAATGGAGTTTCCTACATCTTCCCGAGTACACCAAGTTTTCCAAGTTTCATGCTTAAAGAAGGTTATCGATGACCATCTCCTAGTTCAAAAAATATCACCAGAACTTGATGAAGAAGGAAAATTATATTGGATTTTGAAGCAGTCATGGAAATAAGAACCCGAGAACAATGTAAGCGATTAATTTCAAAGTATCTCTTTAAGTGGAAGAACTTACCCACTGAAGGTTCCATATGGGAGGATGAGAATTTTACATAGCGGCATCCAAAACTACTCAACTGTTTAGGAAAACACTTTTTTGAAGAAGAGGAGCATGTTAGGTCTCTATAATACTAGTTTAGCCTCCTTATTGTTATTGTTAATGTAACCCCCTTATTGTTATTGTTGTGCCCATGTTTCCCACATATTGTTATTGTTGTGCCCGATAGAAGCCCACTATTGTTATTGTCGTGCCCTTACATTATTATTGTTATGTAGGCTTTGATTATATTGTGACCCCTTAGACTCCTATATATACCACGGAGGTCTTGTCATTTGTATCATGTGAGCATTATTCATTTATGTGATGTATAGGAGGTTTCCCCCTCAAATAGGTTGATTTTGAAGTCGTTGATCTATCTTTTCTGTTGTTTTGTGACCTGGTTGCATAACACCATCACTCTCTCTCTCTCTCCCTACACTCCAACTCCGTCACTATCTCCCTCCCTCTCTCCTCTATCTCCTCTCCATATTTGTGTCTCCATCTCTCTTTCTTCCTCTTCTCTCTCTCTATCCTCTCCTTCTCTCTCCCTTCCCTCGTCCTCTCCTCTGTTCCTCACTCTCTCTTCATCTCTCCCTTGTCACTCCCTCTCTATCTCCACCTATATCTCACTATGTTTTTGTTATTTCCTGCCTCTCTCCCCCTTATCACTCCCTCTCTCTCCACCTCTATCTCTCTGTGTTTTTGTTCTTTCTTTCTCACCCTCCAAGACTCTCTCTCTCTCTCTAATCAAGAATTGCCACTCCGTGTAATCAATAATATATGTAAGGTCTAATATAATAATACTTATAATGAAAAGGATTATTTTAATAATATATTGGAATAATAATAATAATTATAATTGATTACTAAACCAATAACAATATATATAGAAATAATCTATTAAAAAAAATTAATATGTTAACTTTACATTATATACAAACCAATTACTTCTGATCAAATTGGTATCTCTGTGCGTTACATTTTACATTTGCTATTTTACATTTTAGATTACATTTTTCGCACATTTTACATTATGTTACATTTTACATTTTACATTTTATTTTTTCATTGTGAAATGAGTTATGGCTTTTGGGCATGTGGTATTGATAAGCCATGGTATTGGCCCATGGTAATGTGATGAAAACCTATTTAAAAATGAATAATATCCATGGTATTGTGGGGTTGAATGTCCATGGATAAAAATATTTTTATATTGTAAGTTTATTGTAGGTATTAAATTTTTATGCGCTTATTAATTAAATTTAAATATGGTTATAGAATCATATTAGTCAAAGTAAAGACTCTAACAATCTATTTTTCTATTGATCACTGTTAGTTTAACATTGACCAATGAAAATTATAATGTTTAACTCTCATAAATAAATATTTAATTTTCAATATTATTTAATTTTATACCTTAATTTATGGATATGGTTGCAATATTCATGCACGATTTTTAGATATTTGTGTAGTGATTTTTTGTTCTTAAGTTTTATAGGAAAACCATCGAAAAGTAAAATTCTTGAAAATAACTCATACTTAGGCAAATAATGTATTTATCATTAGTTACTTCCCACCATAATTTAATCATGTATCTGCATAAAAAAATGCATAGAAATAATACGCAAATAAATATACTTTCCATGAGTTACTTCTCACCATTATTTATGTTTTCCTTGACACTTATGTAGGAGTAACACTGAAAATGTGTAGGCTTACTGGTGGTTACTGCACGGCAAAATTTATGTCAGCTTGAACAAGAAATTTATTTTTTTTTCTAATGCAAGAGTTGTGCCTTCTATTTCACATAACCAAAAGGAGGAAATTACATATAATACAAACAACCAGAGGCTAAACCATTAAGCCTAAGGTTTTACTCCCTAACCCAAAGGTTGAAGTAATGAGAGACCCACACAACAAAGAAAATAAAAGCAAAAGATGAGTAGCCCACTCGGACCCACCAACATGCACATTGTATCATAGTCGTTGATTATCCTCTCCCGATCCAATGATGGAGGATCATATCGCATGGACAAAAAGCTCAAAGAATTATCGCTCGATGAGGGTGATATTCTCTCTCCAACCTTGGCCACGTGTAGAGTGGTGACTGGAATCGCTCATAACTCAAAAAAGCCACCCCCCGGCTTTATGGGCGTACGATATACTATAAACCACCCCACGGTCGGTATTGACACCACAGGTAGTAATGCCTCGCCCGGACCCACCAACAAGCATGCCATATCATAGCCGTCGATTATCCTTGCCCAATCCAACGGTGGAGGATCATATCGCATGATAAAAAAGCTCAAAGAATTACTACCCAATGACGGCAGTATTCTCTCTCCTGCCTTGGCCATGTGTAGAGTGGTGAGTGGAATCGCTCTCAACTCAAAAAAACCGCTCCCGGATTTAATGGTGCATGATATACCATAAACCACCCCACTGTCGGTATTGACATCACAGGTAGTAATTCGGAGGGTTTCATGACAGCTGAGAAAGCCGAGACTTTGGTCCTTCACTGCACCTCTGCTCCTCACTTGCTTGATCCCCAGAAAGAAGGAACTCGTCTTACCACCCTTGATATTCACCATCCGAGCCTCCGAGAATCACTGGATGCCAGGAAAATTGCACCTAAGACCCCTGTGATTGTGCTTTCCTGGGCTAAGAAAGCTGGTAGAGATCTGCATCCCTATTGCAAAAACCCCTCTGAAACACCACTTCATATTGGATCCATATCAGCTAGACCCAGTATCTACGGCCCTTTCGATAGAGCAAATGGTCCTCATCTACCTAAATGATACAATTCTCCCTCAAACTGCGCTATGGCATCTCTTGCCATTTGAACTTGACACTGCTTTTGGTGCAGAAAGCCCCTTTATTAGCCAGAATGTCTGCCAATTTATTGGCCATCCTTCATACATGAGCGAAGCTTATGGTTCTCAAGTGCAGAAGGTGGAACTGTATCCTTTGAAAGACCTGAAGTAGCCTCTAGTGTCTTGAGACCTTTTCTGGCATTGAACCACAACAAATTCTCTTGACCAAATTGATGATTAGCTCAGAGTCAGCTTCAATGATGATGTTCTGAAGATTGTCCTGCTTAAGGATATCTAAACTTTTTTCTAGTGATATTAGCTCCACCATATTAATTTTGGCTCTTCCCAGATGACAGTAAAAGATAAAATGGATGCATCTTATTTCACCCCTTAACACCCCACCATAACTAGCAGTACCCATATTGCCTTTTGAGGCTCCACCTATGTTGAATTTCATAAAACCCTGAGGGGGAGGATGCCAAAAGTATTTTTCAGTGACCAGTTTCTTAACCTTCACGTCCATGCCTTGAGGAATAAGCCCCTGCATACCTAGCTAAAGAAGTATCTACATATCAACATCTGAAGGGGGATTTTTTGGGTGAGTCTGCACTAAAGTTCCCACCGTCTCCTTGATCTGACTTAAGATCTGAGTCATGATGCCCTGGTAGGAAATTTTTTTTTATGTTTGAAGATTTTGTTGTTCCTTTCTTTCCATACATTCCATATTATGAAGCTTGGAGTTAAAGCCCAAGCTTTGCTAATTATTTCATCATCATAAAAGTTTCCTCTCTAGTTATTAAGGGTATTGGTGATGCTCCCTCTGCCCCTGTCTGTCGTTCTAAAAATGAAGGCAAAAGCACCCCACAAGTTGGAGGTGAATATGCAGGTGTTGAGTAGGTGCTCCATCATTTCCTCTTGAGATTCACAAAGTTGGAATCTAGAAGGTCCCAGAACACCCCACTTCCTAATGTTATCCCAAGTAAGAATTCTCTTGCGATGTACCAGCCACGTGAAAAGTTTGGTTTTCATCCACCCTTGATGTCTTCATAGGTTCTGCCAAACCCTATCTGGTTCATTAGAATCAAGCTCCAGGACTAAGCGCTTTGCCTCCTTAAGATTAAAGGTGCCTTCATTAATATTTCCCCAACTAAGTTGGTCATGATCCTCTGATACCAGTATTTTCCGTTGGTCCAACATTGTTAGAAGTGCATCGCCTTTTACTTTCAAGGGGTTGTCATCCATGTACTCCATATTCTTCCAGGTATGCCATTTTCCTTCACTACTAATCTGATCCAAAAAATCTTTTACCCTAAGTAGTCCTTTGGTGTTAGTATCATTCTTGAGCTCCACAAAGTCCTCTCTTAGCAGTATAGGTTCTTGTTTCCATTTATCCTCCCAAAACAAAGCTAGATCTCCTGCTCTGATTTCCCAGAAACTATTTTTTTGAACTATGCTTCTATTTTCCCACGCTTTATTCCAGATGTTGGATCCTTTATGATGCCAAACATCCTTAAAAGGTCACTGTTTTTCCAATTACTAGTGTATTTCTCCTTCCAAATACAAGACCACTGTGCCTCTGGATCTTTAACCCTTCTCCACCATAGTTTAGCCCCTAAAACTTTGTTTAGCACTGCCAGGTCATCCAGCCCAATACCTCCATAGTTTTTAGGTCTGCAAATAGTATCCCAGGCTACCAAGGCCCATTTCTTTTTCTCCTCCCCCTTACCCAAAAGAAAGTCTCTTTGAATGATTATAAATTGATGCAAGACTCCTTTTGGAGCTGGAAGGGCTGAAAGCATGAAGGTAGGGATTGATTGAAGGACAGCTTTTGTAAGCACCAGTCGGCCTGCCAAGTTCAAAGATCTAATGGTCCATTTCCTGGTCTTGTCATGCATCTTGTTAATCACTGGCTCCCAGATACTCTTGTGTATAGGTTTGTCAGTTAGTGGAACTCTCAAGTATTTGGAAGGTAGCACATCTCTTTAAAAGCCTAGAATTCTGGAGATATTCCGCTAAATAACAATATTAGTATTAAAGAAGAAAATCTTAGATTTGGAGAGGCTTACCTCTGTACCAGTTGCCATGGAAATGTCACTTAGGATTTGTTTATATGCTAGCGCCTCTTTGACTGTGGGGATGCCCTGAAGCATAGTATCATCTACAAATTGCTGATGGGTCAAAGCCTATCCAGTCTCGAAGAGTCTGAGACCCTGGATAGTACCCACTTCTTTAGCATGCTTGATAGATTGACCAAGTCCTTCCATCATGAGGATAAAGAGAAAGGGGGATAGAGGATTTCCTTTCCTAAAGCCTCTTCAAGGTTTAAAAGTTTTAGATGGAGAACCATTAACCAAAATTAAAAAACTAGAAGAAGTCACCAGGGCCATGACCCATCTGACCCAGTTGTGGTCAAATCCGAAGGCTAGAAGGACCTTCCTGATGTAGTTCCAATTCAACTTATCATAAGCCTTGGCTAGGTCCAGTTGCATAATCATTCCCGCCTTCTTATTACTTACCAAAGAGTGCACCACCTCATGCACTTGGATGATGTTATTTAGAATTTGTTTTCCCTCCACATAACTTGTTTGCTTCACAAAAACCAGAGAGGGGAGAAGGGGTTTGAGTCTATTGGCAATTACTTTGGATATTATCTTGTACACCACATTGCACAAGGCTATGGGTCTGAATCTGTCTGGAGTCAGAGAATTGTCCTGTTTGGGGATCAAAGAGATGAAAGATGTATTGAGCACCTTCAGAATGGTTCTACTCATTTTGGAGTCCTCCAAGACATCTAGAATATCTTGCTTGACAATGTTCCAGCAAGCTTTAAATCCATCAAGGCCAAGCGATTTTCCATTTTGCATTTCTTTGATAACCTCACTAACCTCATCTTCATTCACTGGCCTATTGATAGTGTAATTATCTTCCCTTGTTACTAACTTAGGAATGTGCTTCATGAAGTCCCTGATATAATGAGATCTGTCTAAGATGGTCTCCTCTGCGATACTTCAAAAGTGCTGAACCAACACAGCTTCTATGTCTTTATGGATATTGAGTATTTGACCTTCAGAGTCCTTGATCGTTGAGACCCTATTATGTGACCTGTCCTCCATAGTGGATCTGTGGAAAAACCTTGTGTTTCTCTCCCCTTATTTTAGCCATTGAACCCTTGATTTTTGTCTCAAAAATATCTCCTCTTGTCTACATAGATTCTCCCAGTCCTGATGAAGCTTGGTGGCTTGATCGTTCCATGCCCTATTAAATCCATCTGTGATGAGGGCTTGATTGAGTTCCCGCATTTTACCTTCAACAACTTTTTTCACTTCAAAAATATTGCCAAATTCATTCTTATTCCAATCTTTGAGTCTAAGCTTGATATGTTTCAGTCATTTGTGTAGTAGAAACATTCTCGTACCCTGAATCTGCAGATCCTCTATCCACCATTTAGCAATGTTGTTGATCAAATCTAGGTGGGTGAGCCATATATTCTCAAATCTAAAAGATTTGTTCTTGGGGGTGCCAATGCCCTGAACCTCAAGTTGGACAGGCCAATGGTCTAAGCCACCGAAGGGGATAATTCTCACTGTCATATCCATGCCTATGAGCATGAGTTCCTCTGAGATAAGGAATCTGTCTAGCTTTGAGGGTACTTGAGACTCTCCTCCTCTCTTATTGTTCCATGTAAAGAGGCCACTACTCGTATCTGTGTCAACTAGCTTCATGTTGTCAAGAAAATTATGAAATTCTATAGAGTCTTTGCTTAACGTTTTGGTCCCACCTTTTTTCTCCGTAAGCGATTTGATCATGTTAAAGTCCCCTCCCATTATCCATGGTATTTCTGCGTGTTTATCTCTTAGCTCCCCAAGAGAATCTAAAAGCCTGAGTTTATCATCAGATCTTTGAGGTCCATAAACATTTGTAATTAAATACATCTCCCTGTCTCCCACAGGATGAATAACCACTGATAAATAATTTCTAGATGCATCAGCATCTATTATGCCAATCTTTTAGGGGTTCCAAAGAGTAAGGATACCTCCTGTTGTTTTGTCTGCTTTGACTTCTAGAAACTCATATTTATTGAGCCATTTGCTATGTATCTCCTTTATTTTTTGAATGGAACATTTAGTTTCCTGGATAAAGATCATGTCCTGAGCTTCTTGTTTCATTCTATTGTTGAGTAACCTTTGCTTCCTTTTACTTCCTAGACCTCTGATATTCTAAGATGTTAGCTTCATTATGGAAGATTTGTAAAGGAATAGTTGGTTAGATATTTCATCTTACCTGAATCTATCATTAGTTTCCCACATTCCATCAATAACTCATTTAGTTTTTTCCTGCCCCTTTTCCTTCCTGGATTCCTGGGAGCTAGTCCTGGTGTGATTTTTATAAGTTTCACCCCTTTGTTGCCTTGCCTTTCTGTGTGTCTTTGTCCTTCAAGCTCGTTAGTCTGGGTTCTCCATAGGAAAAATTGTTGCACTCTGTTAAACTCTTCTAGAGGTAATGAGTCAACCCCTCTCATGGTCCCCTGTTTCAAGAAACCTTCCAGATCTATGTGTTCTCTGTCAAGAATATCCTACAGTTCATGATCCTCTGTTTCCATCTCACTCGGGGTCATTTCTTGGTCCCTTTCTAGTTTCTTGTTGTTCAGCATAATCCCTTTCTGTTTATAAGTATCCTGTGTTTTCACACTATTTTCTTCCTTATCTTTCTCTCCTTGGCTTTCCTCCATTTCCCGATCTACCTTTGTTGCCTCTTCCTCTTCTTCTAATACTTTGAACCTATTCAGACTAGCCTATTTCCCCTTTGTTTGATTTCTCTTGGGCCCCCTTTTACCCCCGTTTCCTCTATACCCAATTTTGTGAAAGCTTTCAGTATCTTTCACTGTGGTAGCTTTACTTTTGGTCTTTATTTTACTAAGAGGGCAACCTCTAAACAGGTGCCCATGTTCATGGCACCTTCGACATCTGAAAGGAATATGTTCATAATCCACGGTTTGCACCCATTCTTCATCAAAAACTTCCAGGATGACCTCATCCGGTAGAGCTCCAGAGAGATCCATCTCCACACATATTCAGGAAAAGGAAGTATATTTTCCCCTTCTGGTAGCCTCAGATGCTTTGACAAAATGCCCTAGTTTATTTCCTATTGCAGATAAAGATTCAGTTTGCTAGTAATCTAGAGGTAGGGAATAGAATCTTACCCAGACTGGGACCGAATTGAAAGTCTCGCTTTCAAGTACGAAATTCATCATCCAAGGCTGCATATAAAGGCTTGCAGCTGCATAGAAGTAGGGCCCTCCTTCAAACACCCTGCCTTTGTCCTTGTCATGTGGAAAGAGTTACTTTTGCGGACAAACCTAACCTCCCTAGGAGTCTAAGACTCTCTAGTGACAAACAAACCAAACAAGAGCAATCCTTCTCTAAACACACATTATTCTATGAGAGATCAGGTGTTTTCCGATCTTACCTTAGGTCCAACGCTTGTTGTAGCAGTCCAGCCTTGCTGATCCAGATGAGCTCCTCCTTCACTTTAAGACCTGCATACACTAACAAAGCAAACGATTACATAACACCTGAATAGTTCATAAAACAAAGCATATTCATCACATAGACCAAGGAGTACATGAAATAATTCATTAACAACAAATCATTGAGAAGAATGGACTTATTTGTATTAAGGAAACAAAAAAGGAACCATTACAACCTGAGCCTTGGTGTTGTGCAAGCTCCTCCCAGGGTCCAACAAGATATTTCCTCTACTTTGACAAGCTCACCCACTCCCCATATGGCAACAAG
>APFE030716604.1:93402-129347 GCA_000404065.3 Pinus taeda | reverse complement strand
TCTTCTAGGATCTTGATTAGTGTCCTTTCTCTGATATTTCCTGCTTCCACTTGGAGAATGATGATCTCTTACTCATCCTTGGTCAAAAACAGAGAGGCAAGTGTCAGAGGGGAAGCTTCTGGAAGATTCCATGATCTTCCACCTCGCATTTTGTCCCTGCCATTTGTCCATTTCTGACCATCGCACCCTACATAGGAGAAATTCAGTATGCATCACACCTTGTACACTGGGAAGGTAATATGCATCGCACCCTCTGCACTGGGATTTCAGTATGGTCCAGTTTTGACCATTTATGAGCAATTTTCAATGGAGAACTTCTGGGAGATGATGTAATCAGCTGACCTTGTTCCTTTAGGTAGTGAAACAACACTTTTTTTGACTTAGGAGCCCTCAGTTTATGGACATTTATGATTGGGGTTGAAGTGCCCAAAAATGTCTATAACAAACAAGACCTCCCTGCATGACATATCAAGTGAAGGAGGCATTCTATGAGATTGTTGATTGGTTCTTTTCACCTCAGGGTACATACATCAGATGTTTTGAGTGTCCTAAAACCCTTGTTCTTATGCCAAGGTATGTGACTAATAAGGTGGTCTTGCGAGGTAGTCTATCAGTTGAATAATGGATTGACAATGCAACTCCATAGGAGGAAAAAGGATCCTGGGCCCACTCTTCCATTACATATGGAAATATATGAGATATAGATCCTTAAGGATGTCTATGTTAAAATTGAAGAACTCAATCGCTTTCACTTTGGAACAATGATATTCTATAGATAAGATCCTAGAAAAGTGTGCAAGAAACAAAGTGAAAAGATATAGTATACATTTATGTATGGACCTGTGACTATACTAGAATACAAAAATATTAAGAATTGGTATAATGATCTAAGAAAGAATCATTCAAGGGATGAGTAATTTCCCTCCTAGGTTCTGTAGGTACCTGATGTTTAGATGGAGGAGATTTGACAGTAAGCAGTTTCCAAAGTGGACACTATAGTACCCAAGAAGAAGTTATAACATGATCTAGTGTTAGAGAGAAATAGAGGAAACATAAGGAGGAGATAAGAATGATATAATAAGAGTGTAAGAGAAAGGAGGATATTTTACAAAAAGAAGAAGAAAAATGACTTGTTAAAGATGAGAGAAGAGGAGGAGAGGAGAAGAGTTGCAGAAGAGGAATTAGAAAAGAAGGCACAAAAGAACAAATGAATAACATACATGATGAAGAAGTCACATAGATAATGGAGGAAGAATAGATGGTCCATGAATTACAAGTGGAGTTGTAGGAGGAGGATGTCATTGAACCAATAACAGATGAAACTAACACTTAGATAGAGCCTCCTCTCACTAATGGTCCTCTCCCATCTAGTGAAATGGGAATTTCGCCTCCACTAGATGATAGGGTCATGGATGTATCCAGCCTCACCTTCAAACAAATGAAGAAGAGGATTATACAAGAAAGGTGAAGGTACTTTCCCAATGATCCTACCCATATATTTTCCATATCCATAAAGAAGGTGATAACATCCAACAGAAAGAGAAATTAAAAAGTAGTAATGGAAAAAAGTGTGGATTTTGTGAAAACAACTCAAGATAGCATAAAGTATCTTATTAGTGACAATTCATGGTTTTGGAATGAGCTAGTTATTGCAAAATAATAGGTTGATCATATTAACGTAAAGAATCAATGGTTGTCTTCTTCCAGTATCAACACAACAGAGATACGAATAGACATATCTAAAGAATTGAAACCGATAGAAAACAACATGAGGTAGGTTTTCAATGAGATTATTCTCTTGCATGAGATGGTGACACCCCTGGCTCAAATTCAGAAGAAATCTCAAGAGATCCTAAAGCTTCTCAAGTTGAAAAATAAAGTTGTAGACTTGATACAAGATTGGGACTTTAAGTATCCCAATGTTCTTGAAAATTTGTTCAAGAAGGATAGGATAGATGTCAAGGTGGATAGCAGATAGTTAAGACGCCATACTCAAAATTATGTCCACCATAGTGAGCATGTGAGCAACACCATTTCTTCCTATGATTGACTGCATAGTAGTTTAGAGTCTCTAGAATAGAAACACAAAGTACCTTCTGTGGGTTCACTTAGAGAGATAAGAAGAAAGGATGTCATCATGCAAGAGATAAGGGATTTTCTTGAACAAATTAGGAAGGAAGTAGATCAATAAGGCTTGGATATCACCAGTAATATTATTCAACAGTGTGCAATTGAGCCAATTACAATTCACATGAAGTTGTCTTGGTTGTGCAATAGCATCAATCAAGCTCCAAATTCATATTATCATAGGTGTTGGAGGTGAAGATGTGATGTATTGTAGAGCTTCTAGTTGGAGTCAAAGTTATTGCAACAGAGTTCATACCATGGAACTCCTATATCAAAAATGAAATCCATGTTCAAGCCACTTATTTTTCCTTATTCTTGAGGAATATTGTCCTATTAGATTCTTATCTTATATAGCCACCATTTTGATGTAATTTTGTCTCTTATGAATTAATTTAATGTAAAATAAGTCTAGGAGACACATGTGGAATGTAAAGAGATATATGTAGAATATGAAGAGTCACATAGAAGCCCA
Source organism: Pinus taeda (assembly GCA_000404065.3). Lineage (NCBI taxonomy): Eukaryota > Viridiplantae > Streptophyta > Pinopsida > Pinales > Pinaceae > Pinus > Pinus taeda. Next base: position 126,748 of record APFE030716604.1, on the reverse strand, counting down.
TAGGTTATGGAAACCAAATATTTATGAGGAAACTCAAGAGTCATTGTAATTTATTATAAATAAGCTCTCATATCTCAATCAAAGGGCTTAGACATTTAGATATTTGACCTTGGCTTATCTAGTTTTTCATAAGGGAGAAGATCATTCTTTTGGAGAAGCAAGTTGTAGATTCATGTCCCACTATTGGAGCTAGTGTTTCATCAATGTAATAGTGTACTTGGATCTTTAATTAATTATCAGAATCTATTGGAGCCACTACTCTTTCATGCATGCATCATAAATGTTGTAAGACTATTTTTTAGATTTGTGCGGTATATGTTGTGTTACACATACTAAAGATAATGAATTATTTCATTTATTTAGATATTAATGTTATTGAATGGGCATTGCTATGTGCCTATATTATCATTTTTATAGTGTGAACTAATTTTTAGGTTAATCAACAAATCTTGTCAATTTCTCTCATGTATCTCTCTTAGGATAGTACTACTACTTTTATACCATAGACCCATTTCTTATCTATTTCTTGGAATCTCCTCTTACACCTTACACTTTGTTGGAAAAAGTAACTATTCTCTGTATTCAATAATGTACTTGAGTCATTATGTAATGTAATTCTAAAAATAATAAGGAAAATAATTTTTATTATTATTGTTGTGACTTACTAAAGCATGGGTTTCATGCTTGGGTCACCATGTTTTCGGTCAAATTCCTTATTCATGACTTCCATAATATTTTCTCGGTCTATAGAATTATTATACATTTAAAGATACCCTTCATGGGCTCTTGAATCATGTAAATCAGTTAAGTGTTGAGTCAAATATGACTTATGTAACATCCACATCATGTCCGCCTAAGAGAAGATAAAGTCAGTCGAAGAGAAGATAATGTCGACCTAAGGACCCATTCGACCCCATAAGGATCCTATAAAAGGAAGGACTACGGTTTCATTTGGAGCATCACCTATCATTCTCTCACTTATGGGAAGAAGTGCCAAAAAAAAATGGGCATGTTGTACCTCTGAGATAGTAGTAGGTCAGGCTACGAATGTCAGAGCATCTAAAATAATTTGTTTTAGGGGTTTTTGGTTTAAGCTTTTGGAAGACCAATGAATGAAGACAGATGCAGAATTAAATTAATTAATCCTTTGGGGCATATTAATACTTCAACAAAGGGCTGCTATAAAGCATTACACAATGATATAGATCAAAATAGTGGTGAGTAGAAGACAACAAAAAATATGATTATTACAGTTTCCAAACTGTAAAACAGAACAATCATAAGTTGGAAAACCTTTTAAACTACGTTCAAAAGATTCAAGGCAATATACTGAAGCTTACACAAGATGCTGATGATGTATTGATTAGAGGGGATTAGCTACACAAACAGTTACATTAATCCAAACTCTTTAATCGATGATCACTTCAGGAGCTTATCGAAATCAATTGAAACTCTAATTGTTCCTACCTAGATATCTCTGTAAGTCATAAGCATATGAAGAAATAACATAATGATTCAAGAGTGGAAAAACTTATAGGATAACACAAACTATGCAAGACCATATTCAGAATCCTTTTCTTTGTATTAAGGTTCCAAAAAGACCGATTACATCAAGTGTCAGCAAAAGCTTCCTTCAAAGGTGACTTCCAGGTTCAAAGTAGTATAAACAATCACAACTTTACAAACAATGAACTATGAATCTTGAACTCTGAACTAATAACATCTCAAGACGAGAGATATTTATACAATAATAAAACTACAAATATCTTAAAACTGTTTAAGATTTATTCAAGGAAGGGAAAAGATCTTCATGGCAAGAAGATAGGGGAAGCTATTGAACTGCTTCTCGTTGTCCCCTTTTATTCAAACTGTGCTAGCTTCATTTGTATGATATTTTCCCCCTTTATGCTGATATATTGTTTGAATCATCTACATTGGTTGTTTGCTTCATTTAACCTTTTTATTTGACTTCTTTAAACTCTGGCTGAGTAGATTTTGACTATGCATTCTAGTTTTTACTGTGTTTTTCACAGTAAATCGCTCATTTTGTCTTCAAATTGTCACATAGTATTTTTTCTTTGTAACCCTGAAAAAACAGTCTTCCATGCAAAAAACAGATCTTGTTAAGAAAAACAAAGGTGATAAAAGAGGTCTTCCATGGCCCTGCTGAGCTTGAAAGGCTATCGGAAGGAGAAAACATGATTTAATGGCCGTAGAGGCATTGTTGGGACTACACATGTAAAACAGGCAAGACAGAGTAAAAATGCCTTTTTATGCGTTAAAAGGGGAAAACATTCTTCTTTTACATTATCGAGCAAAGATTTTCAAGTTGAAAATGCCTGTACAGAGATCATGCCCGAAATTGCCAAGGGACTTTGGATCTGAAGGTCGTAGATTGGACGGTGATGAATTGGAGAAGGAATATGGATGGTAAAAATGGAGGGAATGGCTTAATCGTGGTTAAGAAATGATTAGCAACTTAAATGGAGGCTTTGGGTTATTTCCGTGTTTAAATTGAAAATCGATTTAACATAGAAATCCTTTACAAATCGCGTATGGCGAACTTGAAAATATATAAAATATGGCGAATAATGATATTGGGTCTGGCTAATATCGCATATCGCTATCAGATTTAGGTGGGGGTAGGCCCATCGCAAATACATATAACAATGGGCAGACACAACATGGTGGTTAGCTTGAATATATGTATGGTCGGGTTCGGGCTCTCATCACAATCGAAGATCGGATATCGCAAAGGTGGAGGATGTATGCATTAGATGGGACTTGCAATGAGGGCTGGATGTGATGTGGCATGAGCTTCAATATATATATGGTTCGAGTCCGAACTTGCCATCGCAATGGTGGTGGGGAATGCATTATAATCAGGACTGCAATGAGGGGCAAATGCGTTGTACCACTAAGTTGTGATTTATATCTTTTCGGGTCCATGCTTCCCATCATATATCACAAAGGGATATGGTATACATGTTAAAAGGGTTCTTTGATCATGCTGATGCAATATATGTTTAAATACATAGTTTTATTACACTGTAAGGCATTCCCTCTGAAACAAACTCCCTAAAATGTCACCATGTACAATCCTGGGCCATTGATTTTGTGTTAGATGATTGGGGTGTTTTCCACCATTAGTTTAATATGCCATATGTCAAAATTTCACTGTATTTCTCGAACCTTCCAGAAAACATATGAAGAAAACCATGCTCCGTTGGAGTTTGGTCTCGCTTCTTTCAAAATCTCACCATATTTCTCAAACCTTCCAAAAAAACATACAAAGAAAACCATGCTCTGTTAGGGTTTGTTCTTTCTTTTTTCTGTGGTCTTCTTGTAAGTTTTGGTGCTCTTCCACTACTCGCCAAGATTACAGGTAAATATTTTTTATCTAAAAAAATTCCTGGAAAACTTCAGAGGATTTCTTCTGATAGCTGCTCGAAATTTTGCAACTGGTTTATTTTTTTTAACATTTGATAACCCTATATTTCTATGTTATCTATGTAGCTATTGCGGTCTAGTTCCTATTGGCTTCTACAAGTATTTGCATCAAATCCCTTACCAGTGTTTGTTGCATTAGGTTCCTAGACAAGGGTCATTTTTCAGTTTATAACTTTTACCTTCCATTTTGTTGTCCATTGGTTCGTGATACCTTAGGTTCTTATGGGACGATCCTCCATGGTTAGCTAATATTAAAGGTAATTTGTTTTTCTAAAAGCTCCATTGGGGTTTGGTCTCGCTTCTTTCAAAATCTCACCATATTTCTCAAACCTTCCAAAAAACATACGAAGAAAACCATGCTCCACTAGGGTTTGTTCTTACTTCTTTCTATGGGCTTCTTGTAACTTATGGTGCTCTTCCATTGCTTGCCAAGATTATAGGTAAATATTTTTTATCTAAAAACATTCCTGGAAAACTTCATAGGACTTCTTCTGTTCGTTGGTAGGCATTTTGCATCTGGTTTTTTTTTTTTTTGTTCTATATTAAATCTGATAACCCTATCTTTTTATGTTATCTATGCATCTATTGTGGTCTAGTTCTTGTTGGCTTCTACAGGTATTTACTTGCATTAGGTTCCTAGACAAGGGTCATTTTCCAGTTTCTAACTTTTACCTTCCATTCTGTTGTCCTTACGGGACGATCCTCCATGGTTCACCAATATTAAAGGTAATTTGTTTTTCTCAAATATTTCCTTGAAATCTACAAATGACTACATAGAATCCTCACCATCCTATGAATGCTCAAGGCATGTCTAAGGGATCCAAAAGGTGAACTTATAATCACATGGAAGTTTCTGTCATTGCAGGATGCAAAGTAGGATCACATGGAGTGGGAGCTTGGTGGTTCATTTAGTCCAGGTGATCAAACATGGGAAGGGAGTTCTGGAGCTATGGGTGCATAGCTTAACCAGGTGGTCCCCATCATAAATTGTAGTAAGTCATCGATACTCTGTAAAACAAAGTGAATTGACATTATGCGGGAATCCTCAACCCTTCGACCAGTAGAAGGTGCATGCTAGGGCAATTTGACCCTCCAATATTCTAACCCTAGTGGCTTCCAATGAATGTTAAGGGGACGTGACCAACTCTGCATATGTGCTGGAGTGAAGCACATAGAGAGGAACCATCATTTGAAGAACCAGTGAGAGGACATTGTGGTTTAATCGCTCTAGTAATCGAGGACACGTGAAGGGATTTCTAAAAAGGAGTTCATTATATTCCATTTCTGTGAACACCCTTTGTTCATTAATGATATATATAACGATTACCTTTATTCATTGTATGTATATATAATAATTATTTCTATTCATGAAAGTACATGTTTTCTTATCTCTATTATCCCTATTTAGGAAAATATATGTTCTTCAATTTTGTATATCGGTGATACTTTTTTCATTCAAACTGAGTGTAGCAGAGAATAATGTTGGTAAAAAGAAAGACATAAAGTGCAATGGGTTGTTGAGTTGGGCTTAGCTGAGCAGAGTAGAATGTTGCTACAGGGAAGAGCATCTTGGGTAGTGGGTTGATTTAGCATTGCACCTGGTTGATTTGTCCTTTCTCATTTTTCATTTCTTCTTTTTCTTTCTTTTGTGGATGCTTTAGCAATGTCCAACGTTATTTTCCTCTTCTTGCTTGTAGTCTATTCGTGGGTTTTGGGTTTTATTTTTTTGGGTTTGTTTTTTACTGTTTAGATATTGGTATTTTTTGTTTTTAACAGTTATGTTTTGGGTTTTTGCTTCTCTCTGGGAGATGGGACGATATGTTGGCTTGGCTACACCCTATAGCTATGGTTGATGTACTTCCCACATGTTGTGCAGCAGTTAAAAGAGGTATGCACTATTTCTTTGGAGTTTTTTTTTGGGTGTGTGTGCAGGTGTAGAAATATTACAAAGGAGCTCCAGTGAAGACTTCGGACTATGTTGCTAACATTCAACTTTGGAACATAATCATTGCATGTATTTCACATATACTTTATATTTCAATATGCTTTATACTTGCCTCTACTTTAGTTGCTAAAGAATTTATGTTGTAAAGATTACAATAGCTAAATGAAATAAATCAAGTAAAACCATCTATTCCACTAGCGAGCTACCTCATTCTTAACCAAATCCTAAGTGGCTTTCCCTCACTATTTACCAAATTTTAAATCGACTTTCACCTATACATGATTCTTTCTCTCAAAAAGTTAAGGCTTCATTTTTATTTTTCATGAAAACGTGTAGGGAGATGGTGAGCATGTTCCCTTGGCGAATTGATAGTTGGCCGTCTTCAAGCTCATACTATTGCTTAACTACCATGGTATTGATCTAGTAAGTCTATTGATGTTCAGCACCAACCTACTTCGATTCTATTACTTACCTAATTCTAGAGGCAAGGACCCAGATAAGTTAGCAAATGGAATATGTAAAGACTCCATCTTTGACAAGTTCCTGAGCTGCCACAGATTCCCACCTGCATAAGAATTGTGCCCATTCATCATATCCCTGAGCTCTGCTGGGATTGAACCAGTGATCTCATTGAAGGAGGAGCACAATTGCGAAAGATAATACTGCAAATTCATTTCAACGACATTTCTTGTCCTATGAAATTAGACAAAAATGGAGACTTGATGGGCTCTACTTTTGAGATTGTCAACATAGCTAGTACACACATCCACAACAGTGGTTACTCGTCAAACTGAACAAGCTTATCGGTCACCCCTCCAGAAATTACAGCCACCATCAATGACAATCAATATCATATAAATCCAAAATTGTCTGATATTATATGGCCCGGTGAAAGTGAAACTAAGGCGCGGGAATGGGCGCGTGGAAAGGAACGTGTTATTTGTTTGCCTAGAAAGACAGGCTACTAAGAATTTGTAAAAGAGAATGCTAGCAACCTGATGAAAGGATTTTGTGTTGATGCGTTTATTGTTGTAGTGAAATTGCTGCCCTATTTTTGGTACACATTTAAACCTTATGGAATAGGGAATTCTACACCCAATTACAATGTTTTTAACGTGTAAAATGCAATGGGTTACCACAGTGCCATATTGTTTCATGCAGGTTTCCTTTCTCTACGATGTTCTTGAAGCATGGTGAGTAATATTTCTGCTCTTTTTTTATCCTCAAGGATTTTAGCTTCCCTCTCAAAACATTGGTTTTCTTTACATTTGATGGTATTGATGTACTTAAAATGCATGATTCTGATGAAGACTTTGAGAGAATGATGAAGCTTCACTATGTAGGCAGTAAATGAAAGGTATTTGTGGAAATAAATTTAAGTGCCCATGTTGTTGCAAGTGTCCTAAATAAGTTGTGTTAAGAAGTTTGTGAAAAAAAATTAAATATGATACAAATATTCATAGTGTTTCATAGTTTGGAAAATGAGAGTAATTTGGATTTTATGTCTATGTTTCCTTCATAAGATAGAATTCTGGTGCTAAATGGTTCTTGTGAGGGAGTGTTCTGTACATATATTTTTGCAACTCTGTTTTTATTTTTCCATCATTTCATATATAAGAGAACTTCAACATGTGTTTTATTTGTTGTTTTTTAGAACAAAATGGATTTAAAGAAATTATATAGTTTTTCAAAAATGAATAGGGAAGATGCTCCCTATGCATAGCTGGAAAGCGTCTTCTTGGATACAGGGTCAAATGCAGTTATGCATGGTCTCATTTAGCAGTCTAAAAGGGGCAGGTTAATATAATTTTACATATCAAAGGTTTTAATTTTCATCATTTCATATATACGAGAATTTCAACATGTGTTTTATTTATTGTATTTTTAGAACAAAATGGACTTAAAGAAATTATCTTGTTTTTCAAAAATGAATACAGAAGGTGCTCTCTATGCATAGCTAGAAAGCGTCTTCTTGGATATAGGGTCAAATGCAGTTATGCATGGTCTCATTTAGCAGTCTAAAAGTGGGCAGAGTAATATAATTTTACATATCAAAGTTTTGTTGGGATTTAAATGTGCTAAAGAATTGATGATGTATAGGGATGAATAAGAAATGATTTGAGAAATGGAGCTCATAATACGTCATCTATCTTATCACGAGCATGTTCAAGATTGAGCTTTCTTTGAGGTAGGTTGAGTCATGTGCTATTTTAGGGTTATTTGAGATCAATGATAGGTAGAACATGTTTATACCTCTTTTAGGTATATGATTACATTCCTATATAAATTTTAATCACTTGCACAATTTCATTCAATAGATATGACATTTTTAGATACTTGATTCTATCTTAACTACTAGTTAATCCCAATGATTTATGCTTCAATGGGTTTAATACCAATTTGAGAATAGGCATCTATGCAGGACATTTAATTGAATTCCTACGGAGATAGGTATAGATAATGTATCACTCATTAAATTAATGTAATTGGACATTACCTTGTCTATGAATGCTTGAAAACTTTAAAAAATGCATGAAAAAAGTTTCAAAAGAGTTTGAGAACTTCGATGTGAGAATGAGTTATAATAGGATATGTAATAGAAGAGCTATAATAATATTTCAAGGATATCTCCAAATTTACAAATTTCTCCACTGGCCGAATTTGTTCATTAGGCAAGATTCTTTCCAACAAGCTTTGCAGGTGGGGATTGAGGGTGATCAAAATGAAATCTAGATGGGGCAACATCCCATTTCGTCATTACCTTTTTTCAGTTGTCAACTTCTCAGCAATAACAACCAGAAAGGACCGGAAAGGATTTCAGAAGAAGCGAGGTAAATTGGAAAAAAATTAGATTGGACCAAATTCATTATTAGGAAACCTTAATTATAAGGATTTTCTAGTCGTCGTGCTTTTTTTCCTAGATATTTGTTCAATTGAGCTATGTTATTACTATTTTCTATCTCTTTTCTCTATTTTTTAATTGAATTCCTACAGAGATGTGCATAGTCAATGTATCACTCATTAAATTAATGTAATTGGACGTTGCCTTGTATATGAATGCTTGAAAAATGTTTGAAAACTTTTAAATAATGCATGAAAAAAGTTTCAAAAGAGTTTGAGAACTTCGATGTCAGAATGATTTGTAAGAGGATATGTAATAGAAAATTTATAATAATATTTCAAGTATATCTCCAAATTTGCAAATTTCTCCAGTGGCTAAGTTTGTTCATCTAGCAAGATTATTTCCAACAAGCTTTGCAGGTGGGGGCTTTGTAGGTGGGGAATTGAGGGTGATCAGAAAAAGTAGTAAGTCAAATACATGAATAGCCCGACAACCCCTTTACCACAAGAGAACACATATCTATATCGGTTTATTAATAATGATATGAATATAAATATCAAAATTTGATAATTAATAATAGAAGCCAAAGATTTTTTTTTTGCATATTTTAATATTTAATTTTTAGAAACTGATTTATTTGTATTTCATTTAAATTAATATTAAATTTAAGTTTATTAATACTTATAATTGCATTAATAATAATATGAATATAAATATCAAAATTTGATAATTAATAACAAAGGCCAAAGAAGCAGTAAAGAGGAGGAGTTTCACAATTTGATTTATATTTGATTGATTTGATTTTCACAAATAGATTGATATTTGATTAATTTGATTTTTAAAAATAAATTGGTTTTACAAATGGTGCGGCAGGGTAGGGTTAGAATACAATCGAGGGAAAATTGATTTAGCGGGTTAGAATACAATCAAGGAAAAATTGGTTGAGCCCCAACCAGAAAATTTTCTTTTGAGCCTTCAGAACAAACTCGATGAAACCAATTTGCTACATTTGTCCTTCACATATGGGATATGAAAACCTTCACCTTAGATCTCTCAGATTTATACACCATTTTAACAGATTGTACAACAATAAAATTTGTACAATAAAATTTACAGTGAAGATGATTGTAAAATCAATCACAATTGTTGTGGTGGGTTGGAACAAATGAAAATATAAGGCCAGTGCAGTTTTAGGTTACACAAAATGTTTTTAAGGTTGGAGTTGATCACATTGATTTGTAATACTTGTTTACAGTTTTCCAGAAAATCTAAATGAGCAAGTTGGTTATAAATTATATTTTATAGTAAAAGGATGGTGGCTTGAAATTATGCTCAACAATAAACAATAATTAAAAAAAATGAATCATTGTTATATTAAACATTTTCATAGATTATATTTTTTTATCATTCCCTAAAATATAAAACAATTATTCTTTAATTATTTCTTAAAATATAAAACAATAATATAAAAAAAAAATGGTGGTCAAAAATTGTGTTAATGTTTTTTAATCTTTGTTATATGAAACTTTTCCATAGATTATAATATTGTTTGATCATTCATTATAATATGAAAGAAAAATATGTGATTTTTCATAATATTACATATTCATAAATTCTGTGAGATGAATAAAAAAAACCAATTTGATCTATTATTTAAATTATGATATTAAATTGTGGCTCTTTACTGGTTTAAAAAATTAAATCCTAAATTATATTATATAATTTTTATTTGTATATTTTAATATTTAATTTTTAGAAACTATATTTATTTGTATTTTATTTAAATTTAATATTAAATTTTAAGCTTATAAATACTTATAATTACATTAATAATATTAATTCCTTGAACCTCAAAAACAAACTCCATGAAATTAATTTTGCTACATTCGTCCTTCACATATGGGATATGAAAACCTTCATCTTAGATCTCTCAGATTTATAGCAAAATTGGCAATGTGAAAATATAAGGTTGGTGCATTTTTAGGTTACACAAAATGTTTTTAAGGTTAGAGTTGATCACATTAATTTGTAATACTAGTTGGTTATAAATTTTACTTCATAGTAAAAAGATGGTGGCTTGAAATTATGCTAAACAATAATTAAAAAATAATAATCATTGTTATATTAAACATTTTCATAGATTATATTTTTTTATCATTCCTTAAAATATAAATCAATTGTTCTTTAGTTATTTCTTAAAATATAAAACAATAATATATAAAAATATGGTGGTCAAAAATTTTGTTAATGTTTTTCAATCTTTGTTATATGAAATGTTTTCATAGATTATAATATTGTTTGATCATCCATTATAATGTGAAAGAAAAATGTGTGATTTTTCATAATATTACGTATTCATAAATTTTGTGAGATGAATAAAAAAACCAATTGATCTATTATTTAAATTATGATATTAAATTGTGGATCTTTATTGGTTTAAAATTAAAATCCCAATTTTTTAATATAACTTTTTATTTATTTAAATTAATATTAAATTAAGTTTATTAAATTTAATTACATTAATATATTAATAGTGATATGAATTAAATATCAAATTTGATAATTAATAACCAGGCCAAAAAAAACCTTTTTTTGTAGTATTTAATATTTAATTTCTGGAAACTAATTTATTTGTATTTCATTTAAATTAATATTAAATTTAAGTTTATTAATACTTATAATTGCATTAATAATAATATGAATATAAATATCAAAATTTGATAATTAATAACAAAGGCCAAAGAATGTTTTTTTTTTGGGTGAATTATAATGGGAATGTGATTGTTCGACCTCATGGTTATGAAACTCTTAGTTTTGAAGAAATCAATGTGATGAAGCTCATCAAGAAGGTTGTTGGTTCCAAATACTCTCTTGACAACAAAAAATAAATAACCATGGTCACCCGATTGAGTAGAATAAGCATAATTGAGAGCACAGACTTTCAAAAGATGATAAAGCTTGCATTTGGAATAATAATTAATCTAATAATTCTTGCAAGTCTTCCACACCTACTTCCAATATGTTGAATGAGACTCTACCTTGAAATTGAGCTATACTTAGTTAATTTAGTTATATTTCCACTCATTTCTCCATTACGAGATGTGAGCTATACTTATTTAATTTAGTTATATTTCCACTCATTTCTCCATTGTGAGATGTGAGCTATGCTTATTTAATTTAGTTATATTTCCACTCATTTCTCCATTCCAGTACTATGCCCCTTCCTTCAACTGCCCCTTCCTTCCGCTACTTCAAATCTTCTTCTAGGGCTAGTTTGGCTATTCAGACAGCCTCTAGCTGCTCAAAAGATTGATCTGTAGTTTTCCTACTCTTCTGTAGTTTTCCCACTCTTCTCCAGATCCTTCGACTACTTCAAATCTTCTTCTAGGGCTAGTTTGGCTATTCAGACATCCTCTAGCTGCTCAGAATATTGATTTGTAATTTTCCTACTCTTTTGTAATTTTCCTACTCTTCTCGAGATCTGAATTCACCGCATTTAGCATCTGCAAGGCTTCCTTTTCCTTGATATTAACATGCTCCACCTAGGCAAGGACCTTTTCTATTCTTTTACTTGCATGTTCTTTGGCCTCTTATTCTTTCTTGTATAGCAAATCATACCCTTCTTTTGTAATTGACACAAAATTGTCATTTGATTTCTTAGATGAAGCTCGTTTTCTTTGTCCAGAAGAGGATCTTTGATAATAGAAATTTTCATATTAGCACTTTGTGCATCTTCTTTTGCTACAACGATCTCAGTTTTAACTTCCTCAAGGGAATCTAATAATTTAGTTGCATTTTCTTTGGCTATGTTAACCTCAACTTCGGTGCATTAGACAACTTCAACTCAATATCATTGACATTGGTCAATTCTTTCTTCAACAAGTGAACCTTTTCATTAGCCTTACTTGCCATTACAAATCCTTATTTGGCTTCAAATTCCCATTTTGCGGCAATAGCTTCCTCTTCATCCTCAACCATTGAACGTGATGCATATGTCGAATCGACAGCCTCTTTCAGAAAACATATCTCTGCAGACAATTCCTCTGCTTTTTTGGCATTGGCCTTTGAAGCATTGACTGTGTCCATGCCTTGTTTAGCTGTGATGTCCTTACAATCCATCACAATGGAGAGGTTTTTCTCGACCCATTGAAGCTCTTGATGTGAAGATTACAAGAAAACCGCATCAAAAGCATGTTGTCTCTACACGGCTTCAAGTTCAGACTGTCGGTCTTGATCCCTCTTATGAGCAACCTCCATGATCCCTCTTCTGCACAGCCTCAATTGTGTCATACTCAAGCTCATCGGTTGACAACTTCTCACTCTTACATTTCTTTAGTGCTCTCTTCCGAACCACACGAGACTCACTCAATCTCACATTGGCTTCATCTAATGCCCAACTCACTCAATCTTACATTGGCTTCATCTAATGCCCTATTATAAAGAAGTTGATCAGAACTATTGCTTGGTTGAAGTTTATGAGATTTATATGCAATATTAATTCAATAATTAATAAAAAAATATAGTCTTACACACCCTAAATCAACTTCAGTTTATACAACATTAGAATTTCATTTTTTCTACATCTCTCCATCTTATTTATATGGTTTCTCAATTTATGCCACATCTCTCCATCTTATTTAATGGTTTCTCAACTTATGCCACACCTCTCCATCTTATTTAGATTGTTTCTTGATTTATGCTTTATGACGTTTCCTTTGCAACATTTGGTGCAAATGCTAGTTAATAAAACTATGGTATTTGCATGTTTAAAAGCCTACAATCCTATCGATTATTGTGATGCAATATTATATGAAATACATAGTTTTTAAACAAAACTAAGGGTTTGTGGATATTTATAAAGGAGTTAATATTTATACGAGAAAATGGAATTGTATTAAGGATTTAATACATAATGTTAATGTTAATATGGGAAAAGGTAAATATATGCGAAAGGGGAAAAGGGGCTAAGTATGAATGTTTTTAATGAATCATTTGACTTCTCATATATGCATTAATACTTGCGGAAAATATATATTTTTGGTTTTTTATGTAAAAAGGGATTTTACATGTGAAAAGGGATTTTTATGGTTTTTTACTTTTCTAGGTAAAAAGGGTTTTTACCCTAGGAATAGGACTTTTTATGGAAATGAATGATTAATAATGTATGAAAGGGAAATTAGTAAATATAAACTTTCACAACCTTTCTCTACTTACCCTTTCTTTCGCTATCATTTTTTCTTCATTTAATGGGTGCATTTAAGCTAACAAAGCTGATCCTTTCTTCTTATTTAACAAAAACAAACTTTCTAGACCTACCCTTATAACTTCCAAGGGCTCAGATTAAACTAATGAACACCTTATTATTCTCTACCTAACTACTGATCTGCCAAGATTAAATAATTTGGACAGACCTTTATTCTCTAACTATAACATCCAATTGAAAGCATGAAATAGTCAAGATTAAACAGTTTGACTGTCATCGGTTGTGGCATTTAAAACAAGTTGCACACAACCATTATTTTGCAGAAACAAGGTAGTGGCATTTAAACTTTCTCACTTCCAGAGTTTATTTGTTTTCTTTCCACCTAACATTTTCTTTCTGCCTTTATTTTTTAGAGCAGCTAACCTAACATTTTGTTTGATATGGACATCATCATCAAAATATTTTTTAAACTAACATTTTATTCACTATTGTTATGTCCATATCCTAACTTAACATTTTTTGAAATATTCTATCTAATCAAAACCAAAAAATTCTACAACATTGGCTCCATCTGGGGACTGCTTTCTCCTGTAGAATGCAAAGAACCTACAGATCCATGTGCCTTCTCCTCGTGCTATGGAGTCCTTGCTGTAAAAAATTTCACACTGACATCTTGGTAAAGGAAAGATAACCGGAGTATTTACAAGTGGAAAGCTATTTCAATTCTTTAGTACTAAATTTAATGTTTGAGAAACCTTCCATTTACAGGATAAGTGGAATATAGCCCCTCAAGATTTTGTAGCACAAAAGTGTTGTTACCCTTTACTTCAGCAATTGCTAAAGGTCCAAACAAAAGATTGTCGAATTTTTCATGCTTTCCTTTTTCTTCTCTCTTGGCATCCCATCTTAGAACTAGATCACCTTCCTTAAAGTCCCTTTCCCTAGCTCTTCTATCAAACAAGACCTTCATATTTTTCTGATATTTCTGCAATTTGTATTGAACTTCATCTCTATTTTCATTAAGCTCAATAATCTGATTTACTCTTTCGAAAAATCGTCAGGTTCATCTGTTGCATACTGCAGAAACTTTAAAACAGGGAAATCCAAATTGATAGGGAAATTTGCATCTTTCCCATATACTAGTTGAAATGGAGATTTTCCAGTTGATCTTTTTGGAGTAATTCTATTTTCCCATACTGCATAAATCAAATGTGAATCCCAGCTCTTTTTATGAACATCTAGTGTCTTTTTGATTACCTTTACCAAACTCTTGTTTGATGATTCTACAAGACCATTACCCTGAGGGTAATATGGAGTTGAATGATATAACAGAATCTGATATTTCTGGCAAAAGTCAATCATTTTAACACTAGAAAAATATGTTGCATTATCAGTGACAATTTGAGTTGGGCAACCAAATCTAGTTGAGATATTCTCCTCAATAAACTTAACTACTACTACATCAGTAGCAATTTTGACTGGAATTTCTTCCACCCATTTAGTAAAGTAATATGTTGCAATGAGGATCCATCTATGTTGATTACTTGAAGTGGGGTGAATCTCTCCAATAATATCTAATCCCCATTGAGAAAAAGGTGTTGAAACTATTGATGGAACAAGTGGAAGACCAGCTAATTTCTATTTTCCAGCAAACATTTGGCAAGGAACACAATCTCTTACCTTTTCCCCTACTTGTAAAAACAATGTGGGCCGATAAAATCCTCCCCTCATAATATTGTATGCTATTGCTGTTCAAGCATAGTGTTCCCCACAAAATCCTGTATGAAACTAATCAATGATGCCTTCAGTTCTGATTCTGTTAAACATAATAATAAAATGTTAAGTGGATCTTTCCAGTATAAATTTACATTTATAATGTAGTAATTGAGTGATTTTAACTTAAGAGTTTTATGCTGGATCTTGGAGAATGATGTTGAACACTCAAAATAAATCAAGAAATTAACAATATCTTGATACCAGTTTAACAACAAATATTTTTCATCAATGTGTATAGGACTGATTTTCTCTGAAGGTAGAGGTTCTTATGGATTCTCCCCTTTAGGATGAAGGGAAAGTTCCTGTGGATTCTCCCCTTCTGCAAGGACAGAAGGTTCTTATGTATTCTTCTCTTGAGACTGAAAGGAAGGTTCTTGTGGATTCTTCCCTTGTATTTCTAAAACAGAATTGGTTCCAAGTACTTTACAGTTGGATTTAGCTAGAAGCTTAGCTAATCCTTAACCTTTTACTAGCTTGGTAGTCTTGATAGTTAGATCAAACTCCAAAATTTGAGTTGTCAGTCTACCTCTCTTCCCATTAGTGTTTGGTTGCGTTAAGACAATTTTGACAACACTATTTGGGACATAAGTTGTAATAGGTGAGTGTAATACATACATCTTGAGTGATTTCAGGGCTTGAATAAGGGCATAGGCTTGCTTCTCAATGATTTCATACTTCAATTCAACATCTCTCATAACCTTGCTGAAAAAGGCTATGGGTTGGTCATGGGAATGTTCATTTTTCTGTAAAAGAATAGCAGCAAGGGTTGCTTCAAAGGAAAAAGAGAAAATACTAAATGGCTTAGTATAATTGGGGCTGGCTAAGGTGGGAGCTTCATAGATTGCCCTTTTTATTTGTTCAAATGCATGCCTAGAAGGATTCCATTTGACTTCATGGTCCTTTCGGAGCATTTCTATTATATCTTTCACTATCTCTGCATAATTTGGAATGAATCTCCTTAGAAAATTAATCTTGCCCAGAAAAGCTTGAATCTCCTTTCTATTTCTAGGAAAGGTCAATGATTCTATGGTAGATACTCGTTTAGGGTCAATTACTACACCCTCCTTTGAAATTATATGGCCCAACAGTTTTCCTTCTTTGACAGCAAACAAGGACTTCTTTGGGTTCAGTGATATTCCAAATTTTCTACACCTGTCAAACACCTTCATCAAGTGCTTTAAATGTTTCTGATCAGACTTAGAAAAAACAGTTATGTCATCAAGATAAATAACCAACAATTTATTTACCTGACCCATGGAAGCAATGCCCATTGCTCTCTGAAATGTTGCTCCATCATTGGTTAAGCCAAATGGCATCCTAGCGTACATGAATGTATCCCAGGGTGTAGTAAAGGTTGTTTTCTCTATGTCTGTTGTATCAACATTTACCTAGTTATAACTTGAAAAACCATCAAGCATAGACAGTATTTGTGCTCTTGAAACCATTTGTAGTAGCTGATCCATTTTGGGCAAAGGATAATTATCTTTTAATGATGGCCTATTCAAATTTCTAAAATCCACACAGAGTGTTATTTCTCCATTTTTCTTTCTAACAGGAACCAGATTTGCAACCCAATTAGAATAGCTAAGAGGGAGGATGATCTAGGCATCTAACATTTTCTTAATTTCTCTTTCTACAGTGGGTAGAAGAGTTGGGTTTATCCTTCTAAGCTTCTGCTGATATGGTTTTACTTCTGGTTTCAGAGGGACCTTGTGTTGTATTAACGAAGTATCATAGGTCTTTAAATCAATGTAACTCTAGGAAAAAACGTCTTTATAATTTTGTAGCAAATTAAAATACTAATCTTTGAATTTTGGGTCTAGAGATGTGCACAATTTGATGTTTTTAACATCTTTATCAGTTACAATGTTAATTTCCTCTACATCATCCCCTGAAGAAATGGACCGTGGGCTTTGGAAAACATTGTTCTGATCGAATAATTTTTCAAAGGAATAAGTCCCTTTGGAATAAAATTATTAGATATTTGAATAATTTTGTGATTAGCAATCTGGGCTTTAAAATCTAAAGTTTCATTTCCTTTTGCATTTTTTATTTCTTTCTATGTTTTCAGTTATTTCTGCATTTTCAATTCCGCCATCATCAATTTGCAGAAATGAGAAATCATCTTCAAATATTTGCCAATGTTTGAGGTTATCAGGGATAGAGGGCCTATATTTGACTTGAATTTGATAGAGTACATCAGTATGATCAAGGATTTTAACAGCGCTGGCAGAGACAGCCAAGGCATCTGCGTGAACGTTCTGATCTCTAGGAATGTCAGTAAAATTAAAGGCATCAAAAATATTTTCAACTGAATCCCATATTTGGTTTCTATAAGACCTAAGTCTTAAGTGCTTGGTCTGGAAAACATTCTTTACTTGCTTAAAAATAAGTTCAAAATCATTACAAACACTTAAGTTCTGAACTTTCACAATTTTGGCTAACTGCAATCCTAAAAGGAAAGCTTCGTATTCAGCAACATTATTAGTAACTTCAAAATCTAATTTACATTATTGTGTTATATTCCTTTTCAGGTGAAATTAAAAAAACACTAGCTCTTGCCCCATCTTTCGTGCAAGAGCCATCAAAGAATAGTTTCCAAACATCAGTTTGGTTTGGTTCAGAACTTTCAACTACCTCTTCAATTTTGACTTGAGTTTTGTGTTGGCTTGAAGTGAGCTGAAAACAAACAAAGTCTTGATCTATTGCATAAATTGGATGGTTCCTTAGCTGGTCTGTTTTACAAACAATATGTGCAAATCTTACCTCTCTATATAATCTTAGCTGCTCTCCTCCATAAATAGGAATAGTAGAATATGACATGTCCATCTGTAGAGTTCCCCCTAGTTTGGCACAACATGACCTAGAAAGGAGCATTGCAAACTTGGGAGGGATATTTGTGACAACAATATCAAGTACTACACTCTTTATTGGATTTTGGGCAAGAGTAACCACTAAATCCTTGATCAATCCTCAACAGGGCACCCTTTTGGAATCAAAGGTGTATAGGTCATGGTAGGATTTAGTAATATCTAATTTCAAAAGGTCCGTGATCGATTTTGGCATAAGGTTGTGTGGTGCTCCTGAATCAAGCATACAATTATATAACATGGAGTCATTTGTTTTAAGAGTTACATAGAAAGGAGGTACTATCTCATCTATCATGTCTGAACTAGGACCAAAAACTACTACTGGTTTTTCATCTTACAGACTTATGACATCACCTTCTGCATCAACCGGGGTATTTTGTATCCATTTTGTGACTTGGCTTTTGTAACCAGGGTTTTTAGAAAGTTCTAACAATGGAATTGGGATCTTAACCCTCTCTAATTCTTTTTCAACATTAAATGAAGTCAAAATGTTTTTACTAGCTTGAGAAGTATTAATTGACTGATCTAAGGGATGAATGAGAGTTGTTTGAGCTTCAACAATTTTGGTACATGGTTCAATGATTGGAGTTTCCTTTGGAGTTCTCCTAGGACCAGGTCTACGTCTAAGATCATACCTCTTGTATAATTCTACAATTAAAAATTTAGAAAAATCATGATATTTAGATACCTGTGTAGCTTCTTGATCTTCTTGAACCTGATTATGTTGTGAGAAAGGAATGATGGTTGTTTGATTAGAAGAAGAAGAATCCATATTATTAATATCATTAGTAATTTTCATAGTATTATCATCAGGTTGTTGTTCATCTATTAATAGAGGAGTAGGAACATGTTGATCATTGGTAGGTCTCTGAAGAATTTGTAGTGGTTGGTTTCTTTTATACTAACCTTGATTTTGGTTTTGAGGTCTAGCAACTGTTTATTGTATTGTCCTAGGTTGGGTCTCAATATTTGAAATCTTATTCAATTGGTTTCCAAGAAGAGATGTTATTTCATCTATTTTTGGGTCTTCTGATTTGGTCTTAGAGGAACTAGAGGCTTCTTGAATAGTTTTGAGTTTTCTTTTGGCCTTTTCTTCCTTAAGTTTTAAAGAAGTTGAGGATGCCCTATTTTCTTATAATTCTATGGCATTTGTTTTCATATCTTCAAGAGTTATTGAAGTTCTCTCACATAGCATGATAGCAAAGTCATCATCAAAAGATTTAGAAAATCTAAACTTAGCTGCTCCTACAGGAGCCTTACAATCAGTAAGCATTTTGTGATAGAGTTTATTGAATCTCTTAATGAATTATGAAACTGGTTCACCGAAGTTCCTTTTAAGTTCTTCAAATTCCGTGAGGAAGTAAAGAGGATCCTTTTTGACACCCCACTGATTTTTGAATATGGTAGTAAGCTCTTCCCAATTTCTAATGGTAGTTGCTGGTAACTGCCTAAACCAAATCCTCACATTTCCTTCAAGTGACTGTAGAAACAATCTTATATAAACATTCTCTTGCTCAATATTCATATTGACTACAAAATCTAGGAAAGCTGGAAGATGGTCCTCAGCTGAGGGACCAATTTCTCCATTGTATTTAGGAAGGTATTGTAAATATCCAAGTGGGAATGCATCAATGTTATTAGGTAAGATTAAGGAAACATATCTAGCCTATACAATAGGTTGGAAAGCCATGGTAGAAGGTGGTGTATGAAGTGCTTGAGGTGTATGAAGTTGTCCGAGTGGAGTATGAGGTGTTTGTGTGGATGTAGAGGATGAAGAAGAGGAATAAGATGGAGTTTTAGGAGTTGGTGAACTAGTTGGAGGTGAAGGAGGAGGATATCTCCTAAAAAACTTCAAAGAAGTCTTAAGAACTAGCTTTGGGACCTGTAAAGGAATACCTTATTTTGATTCAAAAAGAGGATTCATATATACAGAAAAGGTATCCTAAGGTCGTTTAGAAGAAGAAGCTTCAAGTTGATGAAAAATGGAAGGAAATGGATAGGTGGTAGGGGATATGAAATCTGTGGGTTTATATTCTGGTAGATTAATACCCAACTCAGATTCAGTTTTAGGTGATCCTGGAGATAATGTGGGTATTGGATGTGATTCTAATGAATGAATAAGGTATGATGATTTAAAATTAACTCCTCTATTTAGAAGTTCAGAAACCTAGGTGATAAATGGGAATAATTGGGATCAGGTGGGATATTACTATAGGGGTCAAATGATTCTACTTCTTTAGATTGTAGGACTAAAGAGGAAGAATAAGATGATCGCTAGTGTCCCCTTTTAGAACTCAATTTTCTTAGAAGACTTTCAGGATCTGACTGAGGTTTAACTATGTCAGCTTCGGAACAAGATCTGGTATGTTTATAGGGTGCTAGCTTGGGAGTGTGGAGTTGCCAAGGTGAATGATTTTAACCTTTCCAAACCTTTAATCACTTTTAAAGGAGAAGAATGAATGAATATCATTGTCCCAAGGGAAACTTTAATGAAATTCAAATCCCTAGCAACGACGCCAGTCTGATGTTGTACCTCTGAGATAATAGTAGGTCAGGCTACCAATGCCATAGCATCTAAAATAATTTGTTTTGGGGGTTTTTGGTTTAAGCTTTTGGAAGACCAATGAATGAAGAAAGATGCAGAATTAAAGTAATTAATCCTTTGGGGTATATTAATACTTCAACAAAGGGCTTCTATAAAGCATTACACAGTGATATATATCAAAATAGTGGTAGGTAGAAGACAACAAAATATGATTATCATAGTTTCCAAACTGTAAAACAGAACAATCATAAGTTGGAAAACCTTCTGAACTACAATTCAAAATATTCAAGCCAGTATACTTAAGCTTACACAAGATGCTAATGATTTATTGATTAGAGGGGATTAGCTACACAAACAGTTGCATTAATCCAATCTCTTCAATAGATGATCACTTCAGGAACTTATAGCAATCAATTGAAGCTCTAATTTTTCCTACCTAGATATCTCTGTAAGTCATAAGCATATGAAGAAATAACATAATGATTCAAAACTGGAAAAACTTACAAGATAACAAAAACTATGCAAGACCATTTTAGAATCCTTTGCTTTGTATTAAGGTTCCAGAAAGTCTGATTTCATCAAGTCTCAGCAAAATCTTCCTGCAAAGGTGACTTCCAAGTTCAAAGTAGTATAAACAGTCACAAATTTACAAGAAATGAACTATGAATCTTGAACTCTAAACTAATAACATCTCAAGAAGAGAGATATTTATACGATAATAAAACTACAAATATCTTAAAACCGTTTAAGATTTATTCAAGGAAAGGAAAAGATCTTCATGGCAAGAAGATAGGGGCAACTATTGAACTGCTTCTCGTTGTCCCCTTTCATTCAAGTTGTGTTGGCTTCATTTGTATGATAATTTTCCCCTTTATGCTAATATATTGTTTGAATCCTCTACGCTAGTTTTTTGCTTCATTTAACCTTTTTATTTGACTTCTTTAAACTTTGTAACTCTAGCTGAGTAGATTTTGACTGCACATTCCAATTTTCACTGTGTTTTTCACAGTAAATTACTCATTTTGTCTTCAAACTATCACACAGGATTTTTTCTTTGTAAGCCTAAAACAATAGTGTTCCTTGTAAGAAACAGAAATTGTTAAGAAAAACAAAGGTGACAGAGGAGGTCTTCAATGGCTCTGCTGAGCTTGAAAAGCTATGAAATGGAGAAAACATGATTTAATGGCTGCAGAGGCATTGTTGGGGCTACACTATGTAAATCATGCAAGATAGAGTAAAAAATTCCTTTTTATGCGTTAAAAGGGAAAAACATTCTTTTTGCATTATCAGGCAAACCTTTTCGGGTTGGAAATACCTATACAGAGAGCATGCCCAAAATCGTCGAGGGCCTTTGGATCTGAAGGTCTTAGATCAGGCAGTGATGAATTGAATAAGGAGTATGGATGGTAAAAATGGCGGGAATGGCTTAATCTTGGTTAAAACGTGATTAACGGCTTAAATGGAGGCTCTGGGTGATTTCTGTGTTTAAATCGAAAATCAATTTAACACAGAAAACCTTTACAAATCATGTATGGGGGGCTTGAAAATATATAAAATAGGTGGATAATGATATCGGGTCCCGCTAATATTGCATACCACTATTAGATTTAGGCGGGGTTAGGCCCATCACAAAGACATATACCAATGGGCAAACGCCACATGACAATTAACTATAATATATGTATGGTTGAGTCCAGGCTCTCATCGCGATCAGAGATCGGATATCGCAAAGGCGGAGGATGTATGCATTGGACGGACTTACAAATGGGGTGGATTTTGATGTGCATAGCTGCAATATATATATATGTATATATAATATTATATAATATAATATATAATATTATGTGTGTGTGTGTATATATAATATATACTATATATAATATTATATATATATAATATATATAGTATATATAATATCTTCGTATATACTATATATATATATAGATATATATATATAAATACTATATAATATATAGTATATAACATATTATATATATATAATATACATAATATATAATTACTATATATATATTATATATGGGCCAGGTCCAAACTTTCCATCACGATCACATTTCGCAATGGTGGAGGGGGATGCATTATAAGCGGGACTGCGATGAGCGGTGGATGTGATGTGGCACTAAGTTGTGATTTATATTGTTTTGGGTCCATGCTTCCCATCGCATATCACAAAGGGATATGGTATACATGTTTAAATGGTTCTTTGATCCTGCTGATGCGATAAATGTTTAAATACATAGATTTATTAATAAAACTATGGTATTTGCATCTTTAAAAGTCTGCGGTCCTACTGATCATTGCGATGCGATAGTATATGAAGTACATAGTTTTTAAACAAAACTAAGGGTTTTCGGATATTTATAAAGGAGTTAATATTTATACGGGGAAAGGGAATTTTATTAAGGATTTAATACATAATGTTAATGTTAATATGGGAAAAGGTAAATATATGCGAAAAGGGGAAAAAGGGCTAAGTATGAATGTTTTTAATGAATTATTTGAATTCTAATATATGCATTCATACTTAGGGAAAATATATTTTTGTGGGTTTTTATGTAAAAAGGGATTTTCCATGTAAAAAGGGATTTTAATGGTGTTTTTACGTTTCTAGGTAAAAAGGGCTTTTACCCTAGGAAAATGGCTTTTTATGGAAATGAATGATTATGAATGTATGAAGGGGAAATTAGTAAATATAAACTGCCACAACCTTTCTCTACTTACCCTTTCTTACCCTATCATTTTTTCTTCATTTAATGGATGCATTTAAGCTAGCAAACTGTTATCCTTTCTTCTTATTTAACATAAACAAACTATCTAAATCTATCCGTATAACTTCCAAGGACTCAGATTAAACTAATGAGCACCTTATTATTCTCTACCTAACTACAGATCTGCCAAGATGAAATAATTTGAACAAACCTTTATTCTCTAACTATAACATCCAATTGAAAGCATGAAGTAGTCAAGATTAAACAGTTTGACTGTCATGGGTTGCTGCATTTAAAACAAGCTACACACAACCATTATTTTGCATAAACAAAGTAGTGGCATTTAGACTTGCTCACTTTCAAAGTTCATTTGTTTTCTTTCTACCTAACATTTTCTTTTTGCCTTGATTTTTTAGAGCAGCTAACCTAACATTTTCTTTGATATGGACATCATCATCAAAATATTTTTTAAACTAAAATTTTATTCACTATTGTTATGTCCATATCCTAACTTAACATTTTTTGAAATATTCTCTCTAATCAAAACCAAAAAACGCTACAACAGGGAAGAAATGCGAAGTAGGAAGTTGGGAAAGTTTATTTCTAAGAAGCCAAAGTGAATGCGAGTTTGGGCAAGTCTAAGGAGCCAAGGAAAATTGAAATATTGGTGGTAGTCTCTCTCTGTTACATGCTTTGGATTGGGATAATGACGTATCCAAAGTTGGATTGCTACCAAAAGTTGTGAGTTTCTGCAAGTTGCTGCATAGTCGAAGTTGTTGGAAAGCAATCAATCTTCTAGAGGCCGACTTGGTGTGGAGGGAAGGTCTGGTCAAGTTCTAGGGTGAAGAGTCTCAAAGAATACTATTAGAAGGAAGAATTACTTTGACTAGGGTTTCCCCTCAAGGGGGGTTTTTCCTTGGCATGTGCCTACATCTTGTGTTCATTGTTTTATGTGTTTTTCTTTGTGTAATTACTTGATGAACCAAATAAAGAATATATAAAGAATCGTAATAACAAGTAACGTCACAAGTAATTATCAAGATCAATAAAATGTTTACTTCCTTTCGTATTTTCTAGCATGGAATCAGAGCTTTCGTGAAGAAAGAAGAAAAAGGAAGATCCATCATAGGCACTATCTCAAGGAAGGAATCTATCAAATTCAAGGAAGATGTCTAACTCTATCAAGGTGGAGAACAAGATTAAAGGAGCATCTAACTTCAGATCCTAGAAAAAGAGGATTGACCTAGTCCTTGAGAAGAAAAAGGTATTAGATCTGGTAAAAGGATATAAAGAATCCTACCGAGGAAGCCAGTGATGCCGACAAAGCGAAATTCAGGGATGTAGAATTGACGGCTAGGACTTTGATGGTAGAAAAGATCTCTATGGCTACTAATCCCGAAGAAGTATCAAATGTTTATGCTCCTCATAATAATGAAAAGAGATCGAAGGTATGAAGGAAGAAAGTTTACATGTCTTAGATAGAGTGTTATTAATGTCATAAGAAACATCACTACAAGAGTGACTGCCCTGAGAATCCAAAGATAAGAAGAGAAGAAGAAATCAAGCCAACTTTGTTGAAGAAGGAGACCCAAAGAAATTCATGCCTAACGAATTTGACATTAGGTACTTTCACTGTTAAGTAATTTTCTTTACATAACTTGTTTTATATAGAATTTATAGGTTTTTAACATATCTTTGGAAAATACATTTTTTTATGGCTTTAAGTTTGTAGGTTTCCCTCAATCTTTGGAGGGATCTCCCAACAATTCTCAAAGATAAGTATCTCATGTCTTTTTTGTTTTGGGATCATGTACTCATTTAGTTTTGATTATATTAAATACTAATCACCTTTCTCCCTTTATTATCTTGATTAGGAAAAACATCTGTAAGAAGGAGGATCTCTCAAGATAAGATTAGTCAAGAAACAGAGGTATGCTTTGAATTCATTGATTGAGAGGATTATTCATTTGATGATCTATTACTAAATTTATTATGACTAGTAGTATTGAATCCTGATTATTCTTGTTTGGGTGATCCATCTCTTGATAAATCTACCCACCCCACTCTTATCTGATTTAGTAGAACCCTAGACAGGTTCTAAGAAACCCTAACTGAAGGGTATGCTAATGTGAATACCTGACATCCTAAGTTTGTTAGGGTGATTGTAAAATGTTGGTTGAAGGTTTATTGATGATGTTTTGTTTGGGATTTTGGTGTGATCGGGAAATCCTAACTTGTTAGGATTGACTGATAAGATCTGAAATCCTGGAACCTTTGATGTTTTTGGTAATATAGGGTTTGTTATGTTTTTGCATTAGAATCCCAACTCATTGGGGTTTGGTGGAATGTGTATTCTACATTGGAACCCTAGCTCATTAGGGTTTGGTGGATTGTGTGAGAAAGACCCTTACATTGTCTTATAAATGAATTATTTGGTATGTGTGTGGCTGTCTGATCAAACCCTAGTATAATCAAGATGTTCATGTGTCTAACTCTTATTTGATATTGTTTAGAAATTGGGTTTGACTAACTCATGATATGAAATATATTTGCATGATGATGGAATCTAGGCATATATATATTTGTCCTTTTGGTTGAAGTGCTAGGTTGATCTAGGTCAAAGGTATTTATGTTATTGGACATATGATATTCTTATGTATGGTTATGATTATTGGATATATGTGTTGGTATAGTCATTGATGGTCACGAGTCTTAAGATTTAATGGAGGTCATTGTCTGAGATTTTAGGATGATGATATTTGGAAATCTAGGGTATTGTAGCTAAGCCCTAGTGAAGTAAAATTGTCTAGTATGGGTAACAATCTGAAATTTGTTTCAATGATTGTCAAGAAATGAAATATCTATGATTTTACAATTAGATTCTAATAGTGACATTGTCTAGTGTGAAATGTAAAAATCTAAGATTTGTGTAAGATTGTTGAATTTGTGAAAATGGAATTCTAAGGTTTTGGAGTTGAACCTTAGTTGAAGTAGAAATATCTTATGAATATGATAATTTTAGATTTGTGAAATTATAATTTTGGTTGAGTTTAATTATTGCTCATAAATCTAGGGTCTACAAACTAACCCTAGTGGTATTTGGTCATGATAGTGACTAATTGATGGTTGATTAAAAATCTAGGGGTTGGAACTAACACTAGTGGAAGTTGGTCAAGTTAATGGCTAAGTTGTGATTGACATTGATGGAATGAATATTATGAAATAGTCTAGGGTGCATAACAAATTCCCTAGCAATATATTGAAGAGTATATGTCTCTTGTTTAAAAGTTTGTGTATCTGATATGAATAAAAGTTGAAATTATTGAATGATTTTGATATCGCTAACATCATGCTTCTATAGACTTGGTTGTATTTTCTATCTAAGTTGTGTAGGTACACAATCTTCAAATTGGTGAAGATGCTCAATGTAACAAGCAAGTTGTGCAGATGATTGATGTAACAAGAAAGTTGTTCTAGTTCACAATCTTGAACTTGGTGAAGATGCTCGATGTGACAAGCATGATGAGGATAATGATAAACTTGATGAAATGGTTGGATGCCATGAAATATTCTCCGATGTTTAAAAGAAGAAGTTGATCTCTAAAAGGAAGCATGAATAGAAGAGATCTCCCTAAGATTAATAGGGATTCTATATATAAAGGTGCTTCCTAGTTGTGAGGGAGTGACAAATATGGTTCTATGCTTCATGTGTCATGCTTTATAAAAAGAATAACATACGTAAGTCTAAGTGAAGGCCAAGAGTAGGAAAAGGAAATTTGAGAATGCATTTTGAAGTGTTGTTGAAAGAAGGAAAGTAGGGTCTGAATAAAGAAATGATTCCTAATTGAGAGGGAAGGCATAGCCTGGTATTTTGGAGGATATGTTGTTGTGTTAGAAGTAAGGAAGGAAAATTACATGATTAAGGAATCTTCTGCCAACGTTTTGTTTATAGTCCTACTATGGAAATTTGAGAAGAAACATATGTTTCCTGGAAGACCCTGGAGGTTTGTATTTGGTTTTGTACATGAAAAAGTATTTTATTGATTGGGGTTGTGTTTCTACAAGTGAATGTCTAGAAGAAAAGCATGTTGGTTACCAATCATGTTGATTGGGAGAGATTGGTAATTCTTGATCTACCAGATCAACAGGTGTTGAAGCTTTGTGAGTGAAGCATTGCCTCAGAGGGCATATGGCCTACACATTGGGTTGATTTCTAGAAGTTAGAAAGATGGTGTTGAACATTGAGCTATGTTTTGGATACACACCCAAAATTTTGGGTTGATGCTTAGCAAGTAAGCCTGATGGTACACAGAGGAGCTGAAAGATTAATTCCATCTTAGTCCCATTTGGATAGATTTCCCTAGTCAGGAATCTATTCCATGCCATTGCAGTGCTTAAATTATTGAGTGACTGGTTGGATAGATTTCCCTAGTCAGGAATCTAGCCCATGGCATTGTGTTACTTAAAGTATTGAGTGGCTGGTTGGATAGATTGCCCAGGTTAGGAATCTAGTCCATGGCATTGTGGTGCCTAAAGTTCTTCATGATTCATATATTTTTATATCTTCCATTGTGTATGACCATTATGAATACCTCCCTAGTTAAGAGGAAGTATTGGAAAAAGTAACTATGTTTGGTCTTCAATAATGCACTTGAGTCATTATGTAATGTACTTGTCAAAGGAATAAAGAAAATAATTTTCATTATTATTGTTGTGACTTATCAAAGCATGGGCTTCATGCTTGGTTCACCATGTTTTAGGTAAAAGTCCCCATTGAGGAATTCTAGGTCTATAGAATTATTGTACATTTAAAGAGACCCTTCTTGGGTTTTTGAATCATGTAAATCGTTTAAGTATTGAGTAAAATATGAATTATGTAACCTCCACAGCATGTCGGCCTAAGGACCCATTGGACCCAACAAGAAGCCTATAAAAGGAAGGACTACAAATTCATTTGGAGCATTGCTTCTCATTCTCTCTCCTCTGGGAAAAAGTGCAAAAATTTGTTTGCCGGGCAGAAGTGCAAAGTAGGAAGCTGGGAAATACTGTTGTTGGGAAGTCGAAGTGAATGTGAGTTTGGGGGAGTCTAAGGAGTCAACAGAAATCAAATTTTTACTGGTGGTCTCTCTTTGTTTCATGCTATGGATTAGGAGAACGAAATCTCCCAAGTTGGACTACTACTGGAAGTTGTGAAGTGTCACAAGTTGCTGCATAGTCAAAGTTACTGGAAAGAGATCAATATTCTAGAGATTGACTTGGTGTGGAGGGAAGGTTTGGTCAAGGTCTAAGGTGAAGAGTCTCAAAGAATACTATTGAGAGGAATAATTACTTTGACTGGGTTTTCCTCTCGAGGGGGGTTTTTCCCTAGCATGTGCCTACATCTTGTGTTCATTGTTTTATGTGTTTCTGCTTTATGTAGTTGATTAATGAACTAAAGAAATAAGGTACAAAGAACCTTAATAACAAGTAATTTCATAAGTAATTATCAAGATCTAGAAAATGTTTACTTCCTTTTTGATTTTCCAACACACTTGATATCACACAATGTTTACATACTTGTTACCCTGAAGATATGTGCATGATCTCTTGTGTATTTTTTGTAGTCAATGAATTCTTTTAATATCACTTGCAATGGCGGTTGGGCCTTATATCTCAATGGGTCTTCTACACCAAATGGTGTGAGGTATAATTAGGACTTCATATCGGGGAGACCCCTCATATGTTGGTAGCATCCAACGCCCTCAACGCTTCCGAAGAATATCTTGGCTTCCCAATTATTGGCTCTTTGGGTTCACCCTACCTTAAGTTGGAAAGTTTTATCGATAGATAATTTTTCCTAGGTAGTTTAATTTACAATATTTTCATTTATTCTTATATTATGGATGCTTAAATCATTCCTTCCTTTGTTCACCCTTATCCGTTATCTTTTCCTTTCACATTTTGCTAAATTCTATTTTATTTTTACTTTGGTCATATTATCATTTAACCTTTCTTCTTAACTCATCAAGTGTCTTGGGCTCATCAAAATCCATGATGTCCTTATATGGTTGAGGAAATACACTCAGAAAGTGTTGAATTTTCACTTTTTCATCTTTGATACATGGAACATATCTTAACATTTCTAAAAAATTTCATGAAATTTCTTTATTTTTCCATCATAATACTTTTCTCAAAGATAGTTATGATGGACATACTTTTTAAATTATTTCCAAATTATTTTATTTTCAATTATTTTCTTTACCTTCTTAGTCATATTCCCACCAAAGTGATGCTCTACTATTCATGTTATAAATGGTCATTATATCTCTCATGTTTGTAGAATAATCATGTACTTGAAAAACTTCTTCAGTACCAAAACATCAAGCCTCAACTTCTTCTATAGATTCCACCTCACCATTAAAGGTAGGTAGTTTGATACTCCTAAACTATCCATGCAATGGATATTTAAAAACTTTATTTTTCTTCTTATTGATAGAAGAAGAATTAGATTTATTTCTAGTAGAATCATTAGAAGTAGTTATTTTCTTATTTGAAGTATTTGGTGATGTATTAGTATAGCCACTGGAGATTTAATCTTTAGAACCACAAGATCTCTTCCCTGGAGAAATTTTACCAACATTTATTGGCACTTGTCCTAATTACATGTTTTTCAACATTTTAATCAATATTTGTAGCAATATAGCATTGGATTTAATAATATTTCCATTATAATCTCTCCAACTCTCAAGTTCCATTCTTAAAATTCTAATGGTATCTACCATATCTATAGGAGCCACCATGTTTCTTATTTCATGTGTGTTAGCCTCATGATCACCTCATTCATGAGTCCTAGATTCAAGGTATTGTGATTCATGGGTTTCATATTCATGGTATTATGTTAAATTTTGCATGATATTTCATTGTATCGCCGTGAGAACAAAGTAAGTCAAGGTATTATAATTTTTTTTAAATACAAATAATGATTTCATTCCTATTTTTACATTGAGCCCATATATCCCTAAGTGTTTTAACCTTGCTCTCATACCAGTTTGTAACACACCCCATTTATTAAAATTTAAAATGTATCAAATTTAAGATAAAGAATGACTATTAAGAAAACTTGACACACTATTTCCTTATTATGGTCTCATTTGTTCTATCTAATACCTAACCCTATAATTGACCTTAACGGGATTAGTTATCCAAAAAAATCTCCCTTGGACCATACTAAAACTCACTTTTGATATTACCATTATTTTCTACTCACTTAGATCTTTCCAATCATATAAATTTCATCAACCAAAAATGGCATAGTTCTAGACACTAAGTTATGGCCTTTAGAAAGCTTACCTCTTTTAGAGTCACATCATCATCCATACCATTTCCACATGGAGGACACATGGTATCCTTATACCCCCATGATGCCACCATACCATGTCATGTATTTTGACATGTAAGAGACACATGGAAACCTCTATTTATCTGGCCCATTTGAGGAATGAGATAAAATATCAACAACAAAATATGTCACAAGTGTGTAGAAAATAATGTAAAGGGAATAGTAATAAGAAAAAATATTAACTCTTTTCATTAAATGGTAAATTTTTCATAAGACTACATCATGGGAAACTTCATGGTTTTTACAATGGTGAAGGGCCATATTTATATTATTTATGGGTTCCTTTTCACTTATAGTCATGCATTCTCAGTGTATTTCAAATACCATGGGTAAGTACCATGAGTTACAAAAAAACCATGGGTTAATACCATAAATCACTATGGAAAAAGCTAATGAATGGTTTTATATGGTAAATGCTAACAATACATCTAGAATTTTATTTTATTTTTCTTCCACTTTTCAAATACCGTGGATGGATATCATGGTTTACCAAAACCATCAGCGTGTAAAGCACTGATAATAGAAAAAAACTATTGATCATGGTGATTCACTGACATCCACCTAAATCAATCATCCCCACCTTAGGATGCAATGATATCAATTTTTTCAAGTTCCCTCATCATATATGAAAAACTTCTATTGAATTTGGCTCTTGGTGAGCCACTTTCCTTGATGGAGAAGTTTCCCCACTTTAAGAACTTTGTAGAATTGTATGTTCTACTAGAAAAAAATATTTTGTATTGGTTTCCATGATTCAATCCTTTATCCTCAAACTTGTATCAAACATGATGTTTTTTACATCATTATTCGTACCCGGAATTATTTTTTTGGAGGGCATCATGAATCTATTGTCATAAGTATTGGATATGCTCAATAATTTCGATTGCTCAATCATCTTTGGCCTAAGCATGGGAGGACTTTATTGGTGAATATGTAGTTGGAGGAGTGACATCCATGGGGGCTACTGGCTAGAACCTTGAACATGTATGAAAAGAGTTTGGCCAATAGAGTTATGGAGAGCTCTATTATATCCATGATGACCATATGGAAGGCTTTCTTCCCATGTATGTGGATGTTTTACCTAGAAGTGTAGAGGCACCCTTGTAGGTGAGGTGAACATGTCTATAAATCCTTCAACAAGATTTTTCACATGTATGTACTTTGTAAAGATGCATTGTGCTAAATTTGTGGTGGGAAAAGTGACCTTTCGTTCTCCTTTTTATTGAACCATGACGAGGATAAACTTGGAAGTAGGAAAAACTAATTTTTGGCATTATTTTTCTAAGATTAATGAATTTTTAATTATTGGAACTACCTTTGATGTCTTGTAGAGTTGATCCCCTAGAATAACAATGACACTATGAGGACAAGACTCATAAACAATATTATGTATCCACATGTAATATTTTCCTAGAAAAACATCACAAAATTTAAGTGGGGAAACATTACACAATACCTTATCTTTGAAGGGCTTGATGTTGTAGGATAGCTAGAATTGTTAGCTAATAAAGATGTATCGTCCATGGTTCAACAAATAATGGTGTATGGTTGGGGATGTGGCACTATCAAAATCGTCAATGTCTTAATGGACTTAATAGTGATTAGGTTTTTCTAGCTCCCATTATCAACAATGAAATATAGTGAGGTACCCTTCACCCACACATGTGAATAGAAGAGGTGATCCCCCTACTCAAGATCATCTAATTTTTCTAGTTGGATATTTGTAGTTACGATGGTAGCATTGGATTATGCATCGATGATTAACTTTCCTTTATCCCATTTTGAATAATAATCTAAGTTAGAGTCTATATTTTTCTCCTTAAGCTCAACCAAAATAATTGTTTCGAGTAGCATTCATTAGTGTTTTGCCAAGGGATTTTTTGGATCTTTATAAAATCCTTCTTTGACTTCAGATTACCCTTCTTTTTTAGTGACTTCGGATGGTTATATTTAGATTGGATCTTCTCACTTTTTCCCTTTTTCTCTAAATTAGGGCTTCCTTTCCCAAACTTCTTTTACAGTGGATTTGCATATCCAAAATACTACTTATTACTTTTATTCAATTTCTAATCTAGTTTGATAGCATATTAATAAGTCGTTATAAATGATCAGATGCACAATAAATCCACCTCCATTTGGATGTACCTATATAGGCCACTAAGGTACTTCAAAATAAAGTTTTTGATACCCAACTTTAAGTGAAAGGTATGGAAAATATTGGTGTACTCTAACACTATCTAGTTTTTCTCTTACTTTAGAGTTATTCATATCATGTATTAGTCATCATAGTTCCCTACAAGGTATAATTCCTACATGAGGCCATGAAAAAAAGAAGCCCAAGTGGGTCCTACATTCAGGGAAAATTTTAAGAACCACCATAAATTTATATGTATAATAAATGGGTGAATCCCCATGATACATAGGAAAAATGGGAGGCGATTTTATCATAATATAATATGTATATATAATTTTTTTGGTGAATCTCTCACGAGATTATATTATCTTGTAAATTCATTGCGAATATTTCATTAAATTATAAAATCTTGTAAGATCTTGGCAAATCTTTCACTAAATAACAAAACATTGCGAAGTCTTGGCGAATGTTTTGTTA